>JH651278.1:0-202631 GCA_000260095.1 Tetrahymena borealis | reverse complement strand
CATCTCTTTATCTGATTTTATTTTAAATTTATAATGTTGATTCGCATGATTAATTTTGCAATTTTTTCAAACAAATTAATATTAAAGAAGTTATCGCATATATGTTTTTAATTATAAATGTTAGAGATGTGATCTAATGATTAAATAAAATGCCAAAATTTAATAAGAACAATAGTTCTCATTCTCTAACATTTATTCTTACAGTTCCATTTTGCAGGTAGCAAAATCCAAAGATAAAAAAGGAATTAATAGATTGATGTATTTTACAACATACTATTGATAATTACTTATAAATTTATTATTTTAGCTATTATAATTACTAATATTGATGTAGTTGAGTGATTGATTAATTATTGTTGTACATTTTTTATAATTTAAGTTTTATCAATAGTACTTTTATTTAGGTTCTTAAATTTTTTTACTATTTAGTAAATAAATATAGTTAAACAGGATATTAAATAGAGAAAATATTAGCTATTAAAAAATCCTAATTACTATTGTGTCTTTATATAGAAATTGATTAATAGTTTATATCGATAGATAATTTTAAGTTATATAAGTTGTTTTAAGCAGTTTGAGGGAGGGGGTTTAAAATATGTCCTCTGTATGAATTCAATTACCTGATTTAGGTTAAAATAAATCAAAAGCAGGAATAATAGTGTGTTTATTTAATACATTATTTCATATTTTTGTATTTTTTATATATTTAACAGTGATTTTTAAAAATAGTTTAAATATTTATTATTATTTTCTGTAATTGATCGATATAGGACTGAATAGGATTAAATACTAGCTTTTTAATTTTTTAATGGTATAAAGTAGCAATTAGTATTATTAATTAAATTTAGCTTGTAGAGATAATTCTTCTAAATTTAAAGATCCTTTTGATCAATCATTTAAAGATATATTAAAAAAGAAATATAATTAGATATTTTTGATAGTTTAAGAGTTAAATCAATATTAAATAGCTAGCATAAATAAAGAAAATACAATTAGAGAATGGACACAAAGACTGTTGAATTACCTAGAAAATTTATTATCGTCGAATAAGTTGATTCTGGATTATATGACTGGGCTCTCTGCGAATACCACAATATGTTGAGATACTTATAAAAAACCAATGCAAAGTTGGTTTTTACCAATACTTAAAATTTTGAAGATCCTACTAGTGATGAAAATGAAGATTATAAAAAGAATTACATCTCTCTTCATGAAGAACATGAAAGAAGAGGTGGAAATATGATTATTGAATTAAAAGAAAAGATAGGTCACTATATTCACAACCGCGAAGAATTAGTATTTGAAGATGAAAAGAAAAATGAAAAAATTACAGTACCTTTCAAGAGAACTATTTTATTAGATATGAGAGCAGAAAAGGAACTTGAACCTTCTGATTTCGATAATTATGATGCCTTCGTATTTGGTGGTATCTTAGGTGATCATCCTCCTTAAGATAGAACTAAAGAATTGAGAAATGAAGGATTTGAATTGAGAAAGTTGACTAAGATTCAAATGTCCACTGATACTGCTGTTTTAGCTTCTAAAATTATTATGTATGACAAGGTTAAGCTTGGAGATATTCCTTTTGTTGAAGAACCTGAAATCGAGAAAAAGGATACTAAAGGAAAGACTACAGAATCTTGTTAAATGGAAGGCTTCACATATGTTAGTGCTCAATATGATCCTGAAAATTCAGTTTTCGTTAATGATCCCAAGCTCAGAGATGAACCTCTTATGCACCCTAGAATTAAAAATGAACTTCTTTTTGTTGAATTTGAATTTAATTGATAAATGAAGTATTAATAAGAAAATATTGTAGAATATTTTAGATAATATATTTTTGAGTATTTTAGTTTAATTATTGTTGTAAAAGAATTGTTAAATTTAGTATTTTTAATCTTACTAAATACTATTTTAATTATATTTATTTTTACAATTCCACTTATAAAATGGTTTTAAGCCTCAATTAAATGCATTTCATAAAATAAATTCTATTTTGGATTATATTATCAAAAATTATTATAAAATAACAAATTCTCTAAGAATTGTAAATAAATTGCTATGACCTTATAGAAGGATATCTTTGGAATTTTTTTATTTTTTATTTGGAGTGTTTTCTTGATTATTTTATTAGAATTTACATCAGATTTTTAATAGTTCAGTATCATTTGGACTAATGTTCCAGTAAAAGAAATTATAATTTTTTTATAATTCATATTATCTTATAAAGTGGATCTAACAGTATTCACTATTAGATTTATACATAAATACTTAGCTTCAATGTTACAATATAAGTTATTATGAAGGCTTGCAATTTCAAAATATAATTATACTATTATTTGTTAGGATATTTTTTGTATTTCTCTAATAATTGTAAAAAATAAATTATTGATAACTTCCCATATATCTTAGAGGAATCTTATGGCTATTTCCATAGATTTTAATGATTAAATTATACTATAAATGCTTATCTTGAATAAACTTTCTTGAATTATTAGGAGAATGATATGCGAATATAAATAAAAAAAAAGATTTATCTATGAATATTTATTTATACTTATGTTACCTAGGAAACAAGAATAATAAGAAGCATAAATTCAAGTTTAATAGCTTTAATAAATCAATAATTATTAGTTACAAACAACACTTAAGAAAATTAATTATTTATATAAATTGTGAAATTTCCAACTTTTTATCAGATTCTATATTTCATATAAACCTTTTTTAGATAATCATCTGCTAAAAACATAGAGTTAATTAACTTTACGCAAAAACTAAATAAATAATCAAATTTTTACTCCAATCATTTACTATTTACTGATTCTTTAAAGAAAGGATTTAAAAAAAAAGAATAGATTAGATTGAGTATCTATCTACTTAAACACAAATATAAGGAATAGTTGCTGATTAATAGTAGAAATGCTGGCTGAAAAACCAAAGAATTAAAACTTCGATATTAAGAAGAAATAAGTGGAAGAAGATGAGTATGATAGGATTATGAAAAAATATCATACAATTTCAGATGATGAGGATGAATAGTAGGAAAATATAATGGACAAAGTAAAGTTAAGTACACACCATATAGGATTAAGTTCAAAAATAAACCCATAAACTCCTTAAAAACTGAAATTGATTTAAATTGATGTGAATGAGTGTAATATTTCTCCAACTCCTAGTTTCTAAAATACTCCTCAACATTTGTAATAACTTACACTCTTTATTTAAGCATACAAATTGCAAGAAAAAGAAGTGTCTTTTTTAAATAGTGAAATAAATATACATAAGAACCTAAAATATTTTTTTTTAAAATTATATGTTTAATGCAAGTAATAATAAATGTAATAAATATTAATATTCCATTTCCTAAAACATATCTTAGAGAACCTAATTTCACCAAGGAACTTCTCTCTGCTAAGCACATCACTCTTTCTAAAAGCAGTATAGTTTTATAATCTATTAAATTTTAGATTTTCTTTACTTTATTTTAAATATCTACTTAAAAAAATACTATTAATCAAATTTAATAAGTTAATTTTGCCAAAATCGAAGATGATGATGCTCATACCTTCCGATACTCGGAATGTGAAAAAAAATAAAGTCCTTATCAAGATTAAGTGAATAGCTATTTAGCACAATCTATGGATAATTACAATTAAAATAGAACAGCATTAGAAATCTAAGCAGAAGAAGAATCTATTCGTTATGAAGTGAAGCTTTCAGAAATGAATTATAAATTAGCAATGAAGGAGAGTTAAATTCATCAAATAAAGAAGACGGTAGATAATTTAGAAAAAGATAATCTGCAATTGAAAAAGGCTATTAAAAATGCTCAGCAAGTAAGCTAAAGTAATTTTAGCAGATAGCAAATAAATCATTCTTATAGTATTCCGACATCACCTTATTCTCTGAATGGATCATATATTTTCTCACCATAATCAACTAATAATATAATTTCACAAAATAACCAATCATGTAACATTCATTTTAACTCATTAAATTTATAATTTCTTCTTTTATTACTTTAGATTACTTATGTTAAATTTTTAATAAGATAAATTTGATTACATTAAATTAAATCTCTTATGAAATAGATTATTAATTAATTATTATTTTCGATTATTGTTAGCAATTATTTTAATCATATTTTCATTCATTGTAGATTATAAAATTTAATAATGGGAGGATATTTTAAGGTTAATTTAAGGAAATTCCAAAATGTGTATACATTCTTTTAATATAGAAAATAATTCTATAACATGATTAATAAAAAGTATCAAATTATTTATCCATTTTTCAATTAACAAATTAGTGAAAACAAAGTAAGATATCATTGTCCTAGAGGGGATAATACTGAAGAAAAATAAAACCATAAACGAAATTAAAGAAAAATAAATGTAATTGGAAAGTGAAATTAAAGTAAAAGATATTATGATCCAATCTTTACAATAAAAATTCATATAAAGCTTTCAATAAGAGTCCTTTCTCAAATCACATGAAAATAGTCAATTTAGTCCACATATACATCCAGCTTATCCTATGCCGAGTGCAAATGTTTCAAATATTATGTATCTAAAAAAATTTTATAGCTCATAAATTGTTTGACATCTTGTTGAATTAAAAATAAAAAAGGAATGACAACAGAAATTAATTATCAGCAGACCATTCTGTAATAGAATAAGATGAATTAGTTGTAAAGATGCTTAATGGTGATGAAAAGGAGTAATTGAATATTTCTTAAAAAATAATTTCAAATGAGTCAGATACTTCAGAACAACAGAATAAAGAACTTGAGGCTGGAAAGAATGGACAAGAAAATTAGCTTCAATAATAAATAAGGGAACTTAAATTATTGGTAAGAAGGATTTATTTTTAATTTTTTATTATGAAGGAAAGAAAAAATTTATTATGAGAGTTTCTTAATCAAAATTAATTTAATTATAAAATTTGTGTGAAAACTGAAATTTCCTATATAATTGAAATAGGTTAAGGCATAAACCGATAATCTTCATAGTAAAGATATGGAAATATAAGAGTTGTAAAAATAAGTGCAATAGATTGATGCGCTGAATAAAACTATTTAATATCATGAGTCCAGGATAGACTAGCTGCTAAGCCTATAAGAAAGTATACACGTTCTTTTGATATGTTTATAAATATGATCATAAATATTTTATCTTACAGTCTTTATGATCAAATAATACTCACCACTTTCACATGATAAAAATTTACTATTCATTTTGGATTTAGTTTCGAAAATGCTCAATATTAAAGAAAATCAAAATAGCTTGAGAGATTTTTCAAAATATTTATGTTATATTTATCTAAATTAGGAGACTCAAAATGGTTATTACCTGATCTTTAATAAAATGACGTTAACTTTGATATCGACTATAAATTCTAGCTAGAAAAAACACTTAAACAATATGAATAAAGAGTAAACTAAATATTTAATCGCAAATCTATTTCTAAATTTAACCAACCTTTTAAAATTATAAGATCATTATGCTTACTAACGAAAATGATAAGCTGACATCTAATTTAAAGTAAAAAGAACAATAAAATGATGATGTAACTTTATTCAAAAATTTTGCTGCTATTGTGTTATAAATATTTATTGTTTGATTTTGTTTTATTGAAAAGCTCTTAGAATAACTTGGTGATCTCAAACTGAATATAAGGTTAATAGAGGAAGATTTAAAATAAATTCCTAAATTGTAATAAGAAGTACAGCAAGTCCATAAATATAATAAGCTTTTGGAGCACAATATCGAGTAGCTTGAAGAGAAAAACTCAATCGCAGAGAAAGAAAAATAAGATGCTGAATGTACATTTCTTTTTTTTTGTTTAACAGTTTAATTTCAAACACTAGAAAATAGATATGGTTTTTAATAGAAAATAGTATTATTATCTACTGATAGAAAATGATAGATTAAATTAACACTAGAACTTCTTTATTTTATATCCCAATTATCGTTTATTGACATAGAAAATGCACATTTATTAAATATTATCAAATATAAAATTAGAATTATAAAAAATAATTGAAACCATAAATGAGTCTTTGAGTGAAACAAAAACAAAACAATTAGAGACAGTTTAATTATTGAAAGAGAAGGAGGAGAAATTGTAGGAATGCTAAAAAAAATTGGAAACTATAGAAAGAGAAAGTGCTCTTATTTAAGTAATGTTTTGTAATAGATTAATTTTTTTTAATTAGTTTAAATTTTATTTATTAGAAATATGATAAAAACCAAATTCAGCATTTGTAGAACATAGTGATGGATTATGAAAATAGGATCATCTTATTATCACAAGAAGTGGATAGACTTGGATATCTTTTATAGTAGAAAATTAATGAAAATGAGGCCTTAAAAAAATAAGTTTAATTCGACTACATAAATTAATTTAATGAGAGAAGCCTTTCTTCCTCACATATAGTATAAACAGGTAAAAATTAATAAAATATTATTAATTAAGAATTAAATTCTTTAACTTAAAATTAGAAATGTATTCTCCATAAAAATCATTTAGAGATTCTTCATAAAAATAAAAATATTTTGATTGATTGATTGATAAAATTAATCGCTGCTGCTGTTGATATAATAATTTATTAAGAAAAGATATACTATCACTATTAATTTAATTTTTAGAAATATGATAAAAATTAAAATATATACTAAAGATAAAGAGAAAGAATGTTAAAAGATTCTTTAAAAAAGAGTAAATATTAAGGAAATCTTTCAATTTATTAATAAAATAACTAATACCTATTTTAAACCTATTCATTATCCAATATATTTATTTCATATACATCCTTAATATTGTATTCGCAAACATAAAAAAAATCTACTCAACTCTATCTATTTATTCTTTTTTATCTAGATTTATTAGCTTTTATTTCAGCTAAAACTTTAAAATTGTAGCTTGCAGAGATTTAGCTTGTTTAATTTACAAAAGTAAACCAGTAATTCTAAAAAAATTTCCAAATTTATTCTATTAATAATTTTTGTTGAATGAATAATATGTAAAATAGATATCTTTAAAAAGCTCAAAAAATAATTACTGAAAATGATGTTATAGAAGAGCTTAAAGAAGAGTAGGAGATGGAAAGAGCGATAAAGAAGTATATTGGAATTTAGTTAGCTAATCTAGAGTTATTAGATTAGCAAGTAAATTCAGAAAAGAGTATAAAAGATGATATTTTTTAAAAATGTAAATATATGAATAGCTTGATTTAGCAGAAATAAAATCAAATAGAATGCTTATAGCTCATGGTATAGAATAAAGTAGCATCATAGGGATAGTTTTTAAGAGAGATCTTCTAAAAGAAAGCTTAATTAGAATCCGAAATTGACTTCTTAAATTCAAAAAGAAAGGAATTAGCAGAGTCAATAGACCCTATAAAAATTAAGATAAATAATTATGAAGGATTTGAATTACTTAAGAAGATCTAAGAAAAATAAAGACAGAAAATATTTTAGTTGAATGAAGAACTATTAAGTGTATTTAAGTTTTATTATTTTTTCATTAATAAACTAATTGTATTAAAAGCTTAAAGGAAAGATTAGGGTTGTTTGCAGAATAAGACCTTTAAAAGATATTTCTTATAAAACTATCTAAGTCATAGATGATTATAAACTTCTACTTTAAAATCCTTCAAAATCTTTGTAATCACCTGATAAAAAATCTAAAAATATTTATACAGAGCATACTTTTATGAAAGTATATGAAAATGCACGCTAGATTGATATCTTTAATGATTTAAATTTCTTTTTATGTTCTTTTTTATCAGGGTAAAATATTTTACCATTATAAAATCTAATATATTTTTAAAATATTTAAATACTTTTCATTTTAGCTCCAATGTATGCATTTTCACGTATGGGCCTACAGGCTCTGGCAAAACATTTACAATGTTTGGTAACTTGAATGACAAAAGCCTTAAAGGAATCATTCCTCGCTCAGTTGAGTAATTGTGTGTAAGTTTAGAAGAATATAATAAAAATGGATGGTAAAGTGATGTTAGTGTTAGCATTGTAGAACTATACAATGATAAAATAAAAGATTTGATTAAAAATGAAACTATTACAGAAAGAAAAGAGCCTTTTCAATCTAAACTACCTCAAAATCTAGATTTTAATTAAAAGCATTAATATCTAATGAGCCAAATAACAACAGCCACAAAAAATAGAATTGTTAGAAGAACAAAATGCAACTAAAAATCGTCAAGGTCTCATTTAGTATTTACTATTAAACTAAAACTAATAAATACTTAAAGTGGTAATATCTTAGAAGGTTCTCTTAACTTAGTTGATTTAGCAGGTATATAAAAATAAATATTTTTTGAATTAAAATTATCTTAAAAGTTAATCAATTTAACAATAGGATCAGAGAGGATATAACTTAGCTAAACAACTGGGGAGGGATAAAAAGAAACAATATTTATTAATCAAAGTCTTTAGGCTCTTTCAGCTGTTATTAAGAGCATTAAAAATAATGAAATTCACATATCTTATAGGAATAGTTTATTAACACAATATCTGAGAAATTATTTGAATAGTTAATCAAAGACTATGGTAATTCTAACAGTATCTTCTCACCCTAAATTTTATGCTTAAACAAAAGATTCTTTAAATTTACTTTCATTAAAATAGCAATAACACACTACTCGCTCTTAATAGCAATCACCTATTTAGCAATAAGATTATTAAAACAATAGTAATAATCAAGGCTCAACTGATAAAAAATGCAGTTTAAATAATAAAAAATTAAAAATTCTTGAGAAAAGGCTTAGTAGTATTTCATCAACTCAAAAAACATTAATATTATGAGCAATTAAATGCAAAAAAAATAGATATTCTGTAGATTATCCTATTATTTTTCAAATAAAAATTCTATGAATCTTTACTACTTTGTGATTTTTTTATAGTTCTTTAGGTGTAATCAATACTTTTAATTAATTAATTTATGTCTAATAGAGGAATATCTAAGTATTTTGCTTCTCTCTTTTTCTAGAGATATAAAGCTATAAGACAAATCTTTATTCTATAATTAAAGTCGAATAAATCTAATTTGCATAATTGATTTATCTTTGAAATCTTTTAAATTTCTAATGGTATTTGGTGTTTATAAATCTTTTCAACATATTAGCTTTTTTATTTGTTACAAATATTACTTTTTATGCTGTAATTGGATTTATTAGTGTTATTTTATTATTTAGTAGTATGATTGCTTGTTAAAAATAGAAGGTCTAATATATCAAAATACTTTACTTTTATACAAAATACATATTTGAATACATTCTAATTATTTTATTACTCTAATTAAAGAGTTAATTCTTATTTAATATTTCAACTAAATTTACTGTCATCTATAAAAGTTGCATTCTTGTCTGTGCAATAAACTTGAACACTAAATCCAGACTCATCACCTTCATACATAGTTGCACACATTAAAGAGAAAGTGTAGGGATAAGAAGGAGCATCTAAAGTAACAGAAGCAGTTGCTGTTTTTAGTTGAGTTAAACCTTTTACTCCACCAGCTAATAAATCTGTGGCCATTCTCGTTACTCTCTTACCTCCATTCTTTTATACTATGAAATATATAGCATACTTACCAGTCATTCTATCTGTAGTCTCATCGATAGTTAATGAAATGAAGGCCTCGCACTTCTTAGTTACTTTAATACCAAAATGAGGGTTATTTTAAATTTTTGCATTCATGTTTTTCTTTGTTGGTAAACCAGCGGCTCTTTCACCTTTCCAGGCACCCTAAATTAAAAAATTTTTAATTAATATTAAATGAAATATAAATTAATAAATTTCACTCTTAAAATTTTGGAATCTAACCAGATATCTGGATGGAATAATCTACAAACATAAATAGCTCTATACTCATAGACAAAATCGTTAACACTCATCCAGAATTTGCCATCTTCTTCAAATGTTTCTTCTCCAGCTAATTTTTTAAGACGAGCATTCCATTTAGGACTCTTATCCGACCAATCACCTGACCATTCTGTACCATGATTACCATGAGGGTTTCTTAAGCAAACAATTCTATTTCCATCTACATCTTTAACATCAAGAAGGGCATAAGCATGTCCAAAAACAATGCCATCAGGACTTATAGCTTTATCACCTCTTTCATGAGATGGACTACCAGCACCCAATACATATTCCTAATATAAAAATTTATTTACAAAAAATTAATAAATTGAATAATATTTATTGTAAAATATTGTAATTTACATATTTCTTAAAATCTAAAAGAGTGTTCCACAATACATCTACATTGTCTTAGTATTTATCAAGAGTTATTTCTTCAGGTAAGCCTCCTGTTAATTCTTGTAACACATAACTTACTTTACCACCTTCAATTTCTTTGTATCCACCATAAAGTTTAGAATAAGCTTTTTCAATAATTGCTGGCCAGAGTTCATCTTAATCTTCTGCTTATCCTAGAAGAAGCTTTCCTCCTTCAACGTATGGTAGCATATCATCTACAATAACATACATCCAATTAGGAGAAACCCAGAATTTGAGAATGTAAGCACCACACTTTTCCCTAGCTTACAGATCAAATTCTGAATGATCATACATGAAAATATTTCTAATTCTTTTCTCACCTACAACACAAATAGCACTCATTAAATAACAATCACCAATATAACCCTAACGAATATCCATAGGAGAAATCGTATCCTTGAATAATACAGCTTTTTTTCCAGGTCTTCTCCATTCATGTACTTCTGCTTTCATTTCATCACTTAAACAGTTGTTGTTAGCAGGGTAGGATTCATCAACATATTACTTTCCTGTTTTCTTGAAATCTTCGATAATTCTCATATACTTCATAGGTGAATCTACCATATCCTTTAGAGGTGTCTTAAAGTCCTAGATTTTATTAAAAAAATATTTTATTTTTTAAAAATTTATATTTATCAAAAAATTACAATCTAAATTCCTGTAGCAGCAACACCAGAGTTGACAGTAGCAGCATTATTGTTATTTGTTTGATTATTCTAAGGATCATTTGTATTTCCTCCTTAATTATTTCCAGTAGGGCCTCCAACAGAAATATTTTAATTATTTTATTATTATTATTATTGTTGTTGTTGTTGCTACTATTGTTGCTATTACTGTTATTATTATTGCTATTAAAGTAATAATTATTGTTATTGCTATTGTTAAAGTAATTATTATTATAATTATTGTTATTGTTAAATTTTCTTTAAAAGTTCTTCTTCTCTCTTTTTCTTTTATTCTTCTTCTTTTCTCTCTCTTTCCTCATCTGCTAGCTTGTCTTAATGCAATTTCTAAATATACTATTTTTACAAAGCATAGACTTAATCTTATTATTCCTAACCCAATTATTCCATTTAGAACATAATTTCTGAATAACGACTTTCTACATCTAATTGTACTGCATCTTGAGTAAAGCTAACACCAATAGCATATAATTGTCTCTAACAAGCATTGATGAAATTCAAAAACTCTTTCATTTATTTTTTCTATTAAAATATAAAATTAAAATTGATGAAGTTTCATATAAAATATTTTATTTAATTAATTACTCTAATATCTTATGATCCTAAGATTAACATCAATTAGAAATGAACCATAACTTTTATTTCATCGGAGAGAGCAGATTTACATTTACTGGCACTGTCATAAAAATCTTAGAAAAGTGCTGCAAGATCTTAATAAAAGCCAGAATCTTTCTTTTAAGTAGATTTAATAAATTAAGTTATTTCTATTTACTTAGATTCCCTATCACGATTATAGAATTCATAATTCATAGCACTGCTTAGATCAGTAACACCTTTACCTTCTAAATAAACTTTTTTAGCCTTTAACCATGAAATTTTTATTACTTCACTGTTAATATTCTAATTGGCAGAACCTAATTCAACAGTACCCCATGTAGTGATAAATATACAAAGAATAAATAAGAATATTTCAACTAAACAACTGCAAGTAATTCCTACAAACACCTAATTTTTTAAATATGTAAAAATTTAATTTCATCAATATTTCAAGAATAATAAATTACAGGTGATAACCATATTGTAAGTGCAATAGTCCAAATTAAGAACATAAGACATGAGAATAAAAAGAGTGTGAAAGGTCTGTTATGAGTTTTAACAACACCAATTTTTGAATCATATTTGAAAAGAGGGAAGATCCAAGGAGAAGCAAACATTGGCTGCTCTTTCTTTTCAATAATATCTTTTTAAATCATACCATAAGAGTACAAGAATAACAAGATATTAAATACGAGATAACTAACTGAGAATCCTAAGAAGTCATTAAAACTATCAATGCAAACAGCTGCAATTAATGCTACTAAGCAAACTCCAAGTATAATTGCTGCAGCTGATATTGTCCATTTTCTAGGAAGAGAGTTATTATTTTTCTTGTAAATATAAAACAAGACAAGGCCATAGTAAAAGAAAAACCAGAATCCCATAACACCTACACCAGGAGCCACGCCAGCAAAATAAATAATAAATCCACCCATTCCAAATGCAAATAAAACACTCAAAATACCAAACACATAGACACTTCTACTTTAAGATAATGACCATTTCAAGTCACTCCATCTCTTAAAGAAACAATAGAAAGTAATACACCAAGGTAAGATAAATGCAAAGTAAAGAAGGTAGTATGATGAGTGGTAGTTTTTATCTAGTTTAGAAGTGTCTCCATCATCTTTTTGTAACTTGCTAAATTAGTAAAATCCCCAACCAAAGTTTAGACACACTCCAATTGTTAGGATAACAATTTAAGGAATGTTAGGTCTTGTTAACAATTCAAAGTACTATTTAATGGGAAGGACCAAGAATATCAAGGATAAAATTGTGCATGAGATAGTGATACCAATCAATGGAAGATTGCTTGAAGTTCCTCCAACACAAGCGGAATAAGCTATCATGAAGATTATCATTAAAATGACTGCATTATTTTTTAATAAAAATATTTATTTCTAATTATTATAACTATTAAAATCATAAAAGCAATTCAAATGAGTATTTACATGAGAAGATAATCTTGTAGTCTGTAGGGAGGAGTCTTTTATTTTTCAAAGCTGTAAAGAAACCTAAATTTTCTTTTCTCCAATCTGCGATGGGATTGTATGTATAAGCAAAGTTAGTCTCTTGTTGAACTGACATGAGGAGCATAGGTTCTTCTGCCTTACTCATGTTTTATGCCTCAATATCTTGGTAGAGTTATTTAGCTCTTCCCTTTTATGATTCTGTGTCTCCTGCACCGACATTAAGTTTTTACTCAATATCTCTTACAGTCATTTCAACTTATTGATTGAAATCTGCATTCATATTTTATTAATTAGATTCATTAAGTAATAAATGTGTTTTATTCAAATTAGTTTATAAAACAGAAATATTATTTTAATTACCAATTTGTTTATTGGCGTCTTGGTCTGCTGCTTATTTCTGTTACTTTATCACTTAATTCTTTGCATAAGTGTATTTCATCTGTCTAAACTTCAACTCTTTAATTTTTCTCATTTTCTCATTGAATTGCTTATAAAAAATTATAGTAATTTAATTATTTTGTTAGAAAAATCAAAAATATTTACAGTAATATCTGCAATAACTTAGTACTCATTGAGGATCCAATTGCAATAGAGAATCATAAAGCATTCATAAATTATTGGCAAAAAGATACATGAGAACAAAATTAAGAATTCTTTGATGATACTGTACCAGAGTGCACCAAAAGTAACTATGAGAGCATAAGTTATAAGCATAAATAAATAATATTCCTTAATTTTTTTGCCAATAAATGTTTCATTAAATTTTCCCTAAATACCATTAGCTTCTCTATAGCTAATTCTGATTGTGCATAAGTAGAAGAAAACTACAAGTCCAAAAAGAATAACTGCTAACCCGTATGCCCAAAAAGGATATAATTTTCCATAGATGACAAATCCCTATGAGGGTATATCTTCAGGCTTAGCTCTTGCAAGATAGATCATTATGATAGAAAATACAATAGTGGAGAATAGATACAAGCATTCTATTGATTGCAATACCTTTAATAGTTTAGATTTTATGTTTAACTATTCTTTTTTAACGGAGTCATAAGTTTTTCTTAAGGGATAATACTTATTACTTTATATTTATTTAAAAAAATTAAATAAATTCAAAGATTTTTAATAGCTTTAAAATTAATTACACTAATTGATAAGACAAGTAAACTACTAAGATAAAGTATAAAAGACAATAACCTAGGAACCAATAATCTCCACCAAATCCAAACAAACAAGCTCTAAATCCAACTAGAAGAATTGAAGTTTACATAGGACCTTTTACAAGTTTGCAGCTCATTAAATAGAAAATTATTAAATCAGTAGTAACTACTGCTATGCTTGTGAGTGGACCTAATTTCTTTTCAGGAGTTTTATAATAAACTATGATGCTATACGCTACCAATACACCTAAAGATAGTAAGTAAGTAATCACTAATATAATAATTTTTCCAACTCGACTCTTTGATTGAATAGTAATAAAATATTAAAAATTAATTAGTTTTTATATTAAAAACTTAATAAATTTACTTTTTTCAAATATATACTTTAAAGTCCCCCACTAAGGATAGTACTCTCAAATTGTTCAGGATCTTTGCATACTGTAAAAACTTATAATATTTCTTAAGTTGTGGGATGATAAGCTGGATCGTTAGTTTCTTTTACAATCAAAGCATCAACTGTATCATTATTTGATTAGCTCAAACTCTTTTCATTTGGAATATACTTAGTCATAACATCTTTAATATTCATAGAAGAATGGGAGTAGTACATGAATACAAGTAGCATCATGAAGATAGCATTGATCATCAAAAATACTGCTGATAAACCTAAATACCTATTTAATTTTAACCAAAAAAGGATTAGTCTTAACTTCTATAATTGATACCATCAAAGAAAATTTAATGTATTTATTAATAAAACTCCTTTATAAATTTTATTACAAAAGCTTTGAGATATAATTTGTTTGATTTATTAATATTATCTCTTTGAACTTATCTATAAAATCTGTTAGTTTTATTAATTAATATTATAATAGTTTCTTTATTACGATTTCGTTGCGTTTGTCATCAATAATGCACATATTTAGAATGCCCAAAAACATAAAGTACCAAAGATTATCATTAGGATACTAGAAAGGCTGACAATAAAGTTACTCCACTTTAATTATAAAACAGGAATAATATAAAAGATAACAGTTAAACCAACTAGGAGGATTGAAACTCCTGGCAAGTAATCTTATGCTGTAGGATCTGGCATATTATGAGCTAAATTTAAAACAGAGGTACTCCAAGCAATTAAAGAAATTAATGGCCATAAGATCATTGAAATAACAACAGTCTTAAAAATATTTGCATAAACACCAACATTAGGTGATTTTTTAATGAAAAGCCATTCTTTTGTTGCAAAGAACGTATCTAATCCACTTAAATCTCCTCTAATTTTTTAGAGGATCAACATTGATACAACGCAAGAACATAAGAAGAAAATACCTAGTTCAAGACCAAAATTTTTAAGAACACTGCTCTGTAGCGTAGTTCCTGCCATGATACTATAATTACTCTATTATTAATTTATATTTATTGATTGACTTCGCTTCTTTTTAACTAATAATAAGGCTAATATTAATTGATTGGGCGTATATCTAAGATTTTAGTAATTCTAAGAAAGGAATAAGTTTTTTTTCTTTTAATTAACTATGTTGATTAATTTTTTTTTGTTCTCCCTTTTACTGCTATTTACAGTGAATTAAATCCAATAAATTAATTGATTTACCAACTCTTTATAGTTTTCTAAATACAAATTTAATGAAAATTCTATTGATTTACTCTTAACTGAATCGAAGACCTTTATCAACTTTACATATCATTTAATAAGAGCTTATGTATTTCTCAAAAAGAATTTTGTAAATATTATTAACATCTTCTCGAAATTCAATTCTAAATTAAAAAACTAATAATAAAGTAATTAGTTTCATAATTTACATAATTATTTTTAATTATTATAGAAACAATTCTAACATAAATTTTTTAGAAAGGTTTTTACTTTAAAAATATTTATTAAATAATGCCAATAGAAATTATCATGGAAAATTGGATAATAAATAACAATTCTAATAGTATCTACTTTGATTGTTTCCTACTTTATCCTTCTGATATAAAATAATTAAGAATCCCCAAAAATCCCATATTATTAATTCAATTTTTGTCTTACAATTATAAGTAAAGATATTGCACACAACCACCTTCAATAGATTTTTACTCTACAACCTGATAGCAAACTTCAATAATTTTACTTAAATATGGAAGTCTTTAATAATACAATTAAACCAATTTACTTCTTTAATGGACCTTACCGTTTTGTTAAGGCTTACGAACATTGCTTTCGTACACACGCAAAAGGAAGATGGATTGGAAACCCAATTTTAGATGTTCTTGAAAAAGAATTTAAAGCCTATACAAGAGAATATTATGTAAATAATTGGTTTGAACTTCAAGTGATTTCTGAATAAGATCAGTGTATTTCTAAAAAATACTTTGAAGAATTTATCAAATATGATTCACTATATATTATTATCATTTTAATGCCTATCTTTAATATATTTTTTGTTGAAAATAAAGTAAAATGCCATTGAAAAAGGAAAAATTCTAGTTAATAAATAGAAACAAAATATTAACTATCGCTTTAAGTAAAACATTATCACTTTAACAAAAATTGGATTTAAATAAATACGTTTTACTAAAAAATGGATTATATTTGATGTTGATCATATTAAATTATCTCCAAATTTATTAAATAGGAATAATGATGCTTTTGAACATTATACATTAAGAGTTGAACCTCCTATATTAAATGTTCTACCAAAAGTTATATTTGAAGATGATAAGGTAGTTGTAGTAAGTAAGCCTCCTTATATTAGTGTACATGCAACAGGAGGTTTTCATTTCAATTCCCTTGTAGGATTACTTAGGTTTGAAATGGGATACAATAGTGAATTACATGGTAATTTATCATTTTACTAGATAAGAAAATATAGGTTATTAACTTTAATAATTGAATATAAAATATTAGTACTTCATAGAATTGATAAATTGACTTCTGGTGTTTTGATCCTGGCCAAAGATAGAGATTTTACAAAAAAATTCCATGAGTCTGATGAAATTAAAAAGACTTATTATGCAAGAGTTCATGGTAACTTTCCTCATGATAATTTAGAATATGAAAAACCTATTTACTGTATTTCAAAGAAAGAGGGTACTTATGCTGTGTTAAATTCGACAGATGAAGAAGAAATAAAATCTAAAGGAGCTAAGCAATCAAAAACTATTTTTACTAAACTATGGTATGATGAAAAGAGTGATTCTTCACTATTAGAGTGTCAACCTATTACAGGAAGAACTCACTAGATTAGAGTTCATATCAGTAGTCTTGGTTTCCCTATAATAAATGATACTTTATATGGAGGAAAGTTTTTAGGAAATGGTTTGATAATGGTGAAATTTCCACATTTATTTACTGATTAATTAGCAGAAATAGCTAAAAATGCTAATGTTGAAGAAATAGAAAAATCTTAAAAATTAGAAAAGCCTTCAAGCCCTGTAAAAGATGTGGTATTAAACAAGGAAGAAGATTCAGAAATTATCTAAAAAAAATTAAAAAATAATGAAGGAGAAGCCTCAACAGCTTAGGAAAAAGTTATTTCAGATAAATAAGAAGAAGAATAAAAAGTTGAAAAAGCCTAGAAGTAAAATAATTTAAAAGAAGTAGGTGAAGATAATTCATACACTCTATCAGAAGAAAATGGGATCTATAAATTAGAAGGAAATTTTATTGAAAATCATGAATGGGATTACAAGACTTAACCTATGGAAATTTGCTTACATTCGATCAAATATGTTTTCTAAAAATATGTTTTTGAAGATGAAAAACCATATTGGGCTGATAAGAACTTTGCTTTCAAAATTTGATTTATCATTTTCATTACAGAGCTAAGAATGTCCATTTTATTTATTTAACTAACTATAAACTCAAATGTCATATATTTTATAGAACGTTTCTTTTATATTGAAAGATAAAAGTAAATAAATGCAAATAAAAACTATTGAAATAGATAGATAACTTGAATTTTAAATATTTGCTTTTAATTCAAAAGAGTTTATTAATTTAATTTTATTAAGAATGATTTTATTCAAATATAATCTATATAAATAATTGATAAATTAAATATTAATTTATAGCAATTACATAAGCTGAGTTAAATACTAAATATAAAGTTTATTTTGATTATTATAGTTTAAATTGAATTTATTAGGTAGATCTATCTATTTAAAGGAGCAGAATTGATAGAACTATAATCTATTTAATATTATGAATAAAAACTAACAAAAGAAAAGTATTAAATTTAATGAAATCTAATAAATTATTAAAATATAAAATAACCTAAAATATAGATTATTGATATTTGTTTTTTATTTCTAGAATTTTTTTTTTAATATTTCATTTCATATTCATTAATATTTATATTCTATCAATACATATAATACATTTGAGAAGTTAATTAATATTGGTATTAATTTAAATGGTGATTATAAAAGAGATTGTAAACTTTGAAAATAGATTAAATAATCCAATTAATTGAAATATATTTTTTATGTATATAGCTATGAGAGAAATGAGAAGATAAATAGACTGATAAATCCATAGATAGATGACAGAATGGCAGACAGACAGACACACTTGATTTATAAGAATAATAAATGAGAAAATATTATTTATTTATTCCTTGTGTATCAATCAATCAATGAATCTATCTATCTATTCATATTAGAAAAGAATTCAGCGAAAGGAGAGAAGGAAAGAAATCTTAGTTAACATAGTAAATTTCACTAACACAAAATATACAAAGCAAAAATTAATAAATAAAGAAAGAAAGTAAGTAAACAAATAGAAGCATATAATAAGAAAAGAGTTAGATAGATGTAGCAATAAAATAAAGAAGTTAACGAATTAGTTATCACCAGACTTAAATAGGAAAGAAAACAATGGCGTCAAGATCATCCTCACGTAATAATTATTAGCTATTGATTGATTGATTGTTCATATAGTATTTGTTTGAAAAATCGATGACAATTCACGCATGCGTACAATTGATTGAGCAGATATCCTTATATTTCATCTATCTTATAATAATAGAGATTTGTTGCTAAGCCCATGACTAAGGAAGATGGAACCATCAATATGTTAAAGTGGTATTGTGAAATTCCAGGACCTGAAGGAGTACTTTTATTTTTATATTCATTCAAATCTTTATCAATTTTGTTGACAGCAAGCAAACTATTTCTTGATTAATATTTTAAAACTAATCTATAATTGCGGCATTTCTAAAGCATTCAAATGCTGATCAAGCTCTTTTGTTTTTGAAGCTGTTTGGTTTATTTAAACTAAATTAAATTATTTTTTTAATTATAGAGCCCTTGGGAAGGTGGTGTTTATACTTTGCACATGGATTTCTCTCAATCATATCCTATTAAGCCTCCTAAATGTAATAATTGATATCATTACTTCATAAGCATTCCTATAAATCTAAATTATTAAATTAACAATTAAAAAAAGGTCAATTTAAGCCAGTTCTTCCTCACCCTAACGTTTATCCTTCAGGTATTATAAATTGATTTCATTTCTTAACTTACAAAAATGAATTTATTTTATTATATATGATGTATTAAAAATATAAATGAAGAAATAGATTAATTAGAAAATTTTTTAATTGGCAATAATTAGGAACTGTTTGCTTATCTATATTGAATGAAGAAGAAGATTGGAAATCTGCTATTACTATTAAATAAATTTTGATGGGCATATAAAAATTATTAAAGGACGAACCTAATATTGATAGCCCTGCTTAGTATGAACCTTGTGCTCTCTACAGGTAAATTCAATTAAAGCATAACAAATTATTAACATAATTGTTGAATATTCAAATTAATAGGAGTGATAGAGAAAAGTATCATAAAAAAGTCAGAGAATTTGCTGATTAAATGAAAAAGAAGGACTGAAAGGAAATAGAATTTAAAATTATTAAATTAGACTATTTTATATAAAATTTGCACTTGTGTTTGAGTTTTACATTAGTAAATCTTTTAGTTTCCTTTAATGAATTATTATATATAAAAATATGCCTTCTAAACTTAATTTAAAATATTAATCACCTATTATGTGTTTGTAACAAGCATTTTTAATACAATAAATTCAATCTATTAACTTTTTGATTTTTAATAATAATTTGTAACAAAGTTCAAAGTTAAAATCATTAGAATTGTATAAAAATTATAATTTAATAATGACTTAATTTAAATTATATTTTTAAATAGTTTGATAAATCTACTGAAATATTAATAATAATCGATCTTTATAAAATTCTAAATAAACACACACAGAAGGTAATCTTATTTTCCTTTTATTTGATTCATAAACTTAATTCTTTCTTCGATTTTAGATTGAATAAATTACAAAGGATTTTAACAAATGTTATTCATTTTTTTCTGCTTTTTAATCAATAAAAATATTTTCCTGTTATTTAATCAATAAAAATATTTTCTGCTTTTTAATCAATAAAAATATGATTTATAATTTAGCAATAATCCTTAATACTGTCTGTGAATTATCAAATAATATATAATAAATAATAGAATATTTTCATAGATAGAAATATATTAAAAATAATATATCAGTAAATAAGCGATTAGGATAATAAATAGAATTTCTTTTGATGTGATTAAATATTATTTAGAAATTAAATAATTTATTTTAACAATAGTATCTATTATTATTATTTAAATATATTACAAATAAAATAATATTTTATTTTAAAATTAAATACCAAAATAGAATTATCATTATCTAAGGCTTAAAGAGATATTGAGCATGTAATGTCTTTTAATATATTTAATTTTGATTTTGAAAATTTTTTGTTAGAAGATCAATATTTATTAAGATTTATCGAAAACACAACAGTATCTTTGAATAAAAATTTATTATTTAATTTTTTAAATTTCAAAAAAATTTCATAAGTTAAATAATTTGATTAACAAAAAAAAAATATTGATGTATAGCAAAATATGCCGAACAACGTTCCTGCCCAAGATGATGAAGAAACTAAAGTTGTGAATAGGAGTCTGATAAGTTTTTTAAGGGAAATATTTTATTCCGCGGTCGGTCTGAATAGAAAGTTCTTTGATCGGTTCTTTTTCTTTCTATTCCACCATTAGCTCTCAAAAGGTTTTAAGTGGTTCTTCCTTTAATATCCTGAGCTATAAAGTCACAAAATTATTGGAAAGTTGGTTCTCTCCTTTAATTTAATGGTTCTTTGTTGGTAATATACGAACCTAAATAGAAATCGATACCTTATACTCGAATCCCCTTCAGAACTCCTCGATGACTTAGAAGTATTCACATCTTAATAAATAATAACTATTGCTATGAATGAATGAAAGGACTGGGCGTGAAAATGGAGATGAATGAAAGACTAAGGCTGTATTTTAGGCAGGACGTATAATATCTTTGGGCAAGATATAGGCATGCTATACTTGGGCTTTTCAAGAGGAGAGCTAAGGCTTCAGTGACTTTACCACTGAAAAATCGCTTGTAGGAACAAAAGATACTAGGGTCTTATGCTTTTCTCAATGGATACTTTGGATTTATATAGAGATCGAAAACTAGTTTTTTAAAAATTCGAAAAATTATGTTAAGATTAAAATCTTTCATAATCGCTGCCACATCTCAAATCCTATGGGTATCTGTCGATGAAAAGAGCACTATCCTTTTATCAATTCCTACAATGCTAGATAGGGCTGTATTCAAAATGTCTTTGGAAGCACTTGTTTAAAACAAGGACTATCCTCTCTTTCCTTTTTAAAATTATAGTCTTATTTCCTTAGGTACCCATACCCAATGCGGACAAAGAAGAAAAAGAAAAAAGAGATATTCATTAAAAAGATTAAAAAGAAAGAAAGAGATATTCATTAAAAAGATTAAAAAGAAGAAAGAATTAAAGAAGTAGAGCTTCAATTGAGTGATTTTCACTAATTAAAAAGAAAAAAAGAGATATTCATAAAAGAAAGAAATAAGAAAGAAAGAAAAGAATGATTAATTAAAAAGAGAAAATAATTAAAGAAAGATATGAGAAAGATAACACAATAGATAAAAATACTTAAGACAACAAAAAGAGAAAATAAAGCAAAAGATTAACCAAATCACAAATACAAATAACAATAAAAAATAAAAACTTATGATTGACTATATCCTGTTATGCTGCCATTTTTTTATTAACAAATGTATTATATTAGGGATACTGACTGTTATTGCTGGTTTAGTTCTAAATGAAATAATATTTATTTGATATTTCATTCATTTAATTTACAAATAAGAAACCACTTATTCTTAAATTGCCTTGTTTATTCGTATTTAATTCTTCAATAAAAGGTTAAGAATTTATAAATTTTTAATTTCAAAAATTGAATCTTTGGGGTTTGGGGGGAAGTAACAATAAATTAAATTCAAAATTTAATTTGCTTTGATACTTTTTAGAAGTTTCAATCATAAGGCTAATAAATAGCAATAATAATAATAATATTAGATGAAAGTTTTTATGAATGCAAATTTAAAAGTATCAACTATGTTAATTCTTTTTATTAACTTAAACTATCTTTTTAGATTAACAATATCCAAATATGTCGCGAGTAAAAATTATTTATTTGGAAAATATGAAATGAATTAAAATTGGTTATCATTAAATTATTTATTCATTAGGATTTATGAAAATTTTAAATAAAATTAGTAAATTATTATCTATTCTTAGATAAAAAATAAATGAAAATATAAGGATTTAAGGTTTTACAAAAGTTAATTTGTATTATTATTATGGATTATAAAAATAAGGGCTTAAGAAGATATTATTTAATAAGAAAATAAGATAAATTAAATTGGTGGGAGGGAGGGATGGATGGGTAAGAAAAATATTTGTTTGAAATTAATTTGTGTAATATTATTGAAAATAGATAAGGTGTAGAACATACAAAATATTTAATTTAATCAAATATATATTTTTAATCAGCTTTCAATTGTTTTTATTAAGAAAACTGTTGCTTTCAAAATATATTTGTCAATATTATTAATCTTTCTATTAGTGCTTTGCTTTTCTAATAATTCATATAATCTCTCTTTAACATTTGTAATTATTTCCACATGTTAAACATCGTTTTCTAGACATCTGAAAGTATAAAGGAGAGAGAGGAGAGCAGAACATTTAATCTTCTCATCAGGAGATTTTGTGTATTCTGTTAATGTTTCTATGTATGCAGACACTTTAGATTTATAATTATTTGTGAACAAGCTCATCACATTTAACATAAATGTTTCATCTTTTTCTAAGAATTCAGCCTTAAATTCTTCTAACTACTACTCTTCTTCACTGAGTATATAATTTCTATTATTAATGTTTATTAAATAGTAATATTAAATAGTATTTGACAAAAAACTAAATTACTTTAATTATTCGAAATTCATTATCTTAGAAATTTTATCAAGATTGAATTTACAGACATCTCTTACTTGTCTGCTATCATCGAGTAAATGAACAATAATAGAAATGACAACATAATGGAGTTAACTTTACAAATAATCTTCCTTTTCTTCGCAGAGATTTATCTTTTCAATTAGCTTTCCAAACAAATTAAAAGAACTTACTCTTAAAATGCTTGCAGACCTTAAAAATAAACGTATATGAAATTAATAAAAATGGAAGAGATATAATAATATATTGTTTACTTTTCAAAATTAATGGTAACTTTTTGAATTAAGCTGAAGACGTATGGCTTTAAAAATGAATCGGAGATAAATTAAATTAAGTTTTAAAGACTATTCAAAACATCCTTGACACATGTGTCAGAAGTGTCATCCATACCGAAGAAAAGAGTTTCAATAATTTAGGCATATCTTTCATTAGTAAGCAAGAAAATAGGAGGTCTCTTCTTTTCAAATTCTTTTTATTCTTCATCTTATATAATTTAAGCAATATTCTCAGCTATTTTTTCATCGAGTAATTATTTTCTGTTTGAGTTTCTCTACCCTTCATCAGAGGATTCATTAGCATCTTCTTCTTTGTTTTTCTTTGCTGATTCATCTCCTCCATCTTCGATACTTTCTACATTAGGCTTCTCTTCATTTTCTTTTTCCTATTCTTCTAAACAACCTGCAATATTATATTTATGAAGATATGTAATGTTTCCAAGACCTCTAAAAACTATAGATCTAATTTATTCGCTGCTATCTTGATTGTTAGTCAATAGTACATCTATTAAGAAGTTATACCAATCAGGTAAAAGGACATGATTACGAGTATCCTAGAAATCCTATGCAAAGAAACTGCAATGAATTAATTAGCTAACAACAATTAGGCAAGCACTCTTTTAAGTTTGAATTTTTTTGAGTATAAATGGCTTTAGGAATTCCATGATTTCAGACTGTTTTAGTTATTTAAAATAAATAAATTTTCAAAAAGTAATAATAAATGTTTGTTTACAAGCTCACATAGTCTACTATTCTTAGATACAATCATCATCAATTCTGACATACCATCTTCAAATAAACTTTCGTCAATGAGCTTAGATTGTAATCCAGAAGAAATGTCATCTAAGAAACTATTCTTACTAGAATTCTATAACATCTACTTAAATGCCCACAAACAGCACTTGGAAGCATCCATTTCTCTATTTTTATTGAAAACAATTGTAAATTAATGCCATTTATTTAATACTAAAATAAAATCACCCTCTAGTTTGTGAGTTTTTGTTAAGATCAGCATCAAAGCTGGTAGAGAATCTAAGGACAAAAGTACCAAAAATAGAAGCAAAATATTTTTTGGTAATATTAAGAAGAATATCTGAGTTCAAAGAGAACATCTATCCTATATAGATAATAGAATTGGTTAATGCATCTCCCTTACACCTGAAGAGCTTATCCTCAGGATTATTGAGAACATCAGTAAGATGATTAAAAGTTTTGAAGAGAGTACTTTTATTATCAACTATACGTTTTAATAATCTTTATTGGAAATCAGTAAGAGGGAAAGTAACTTTTTCATCCAATAATAAATCTAATCCCTTCTACAAATTCTTTTCAAGAATGCTGATAACATAACCTATCAACTAGTCTTTCTATGATTCCTCACTCTTTAATCTCTCTTGAACTTCAAAGACTGCTTAGTAGCTCTTAATAACAGTACCTAGCTATTCAGATAGTTTTTCTTCGTGTTAATTATAGAATTTATTATGAAGTGAAGTGAAACCATTTAGTACTTCAACATTTTCCTCTTAACTAACTCTCTAAACACTTTCATTAACTAAAGATTGGAGTTCATCAAAACTCAATTTTGAAGATAATTATTTTATCATGTCGCTATTAAATACTTCTATATCTCTCATGTTTACATCTAAATATATATTCAATCCTAATAATTTTATAAATTTAAATTAATTTAATAATTTATTCATCAGTTAATCTACCTAACATAATCTTCTCTAGGCAGAAGAGAGAAACAGTCTATAAATCTCTATTGGGTTTATAGATATGTGATAAGAAAATGACAAGAATAACAGTCAAATGCTTAATGTCACTTGCATCTTATGCTTTCAATTTCTTATCAAAGAGAGCTTTCAAGAGACAATTATAATAAAAACAAAGAATGTCAAGGTCTCTATTTTACTCAACAATTTTAATTAAAGTAGAGAGTACTTCCCATACTGAAACTATACCATTTTCATCTCCAAATTACTTCTTTTCAGTTTAGACTTAAACTTATTCATCAGGATTTGTAGATTCTGGATTTTTGGTAGGATTTGAAACGAGCTTTTGGTGACTTAACATTGATTAGAAGAGATGGATTGTGGGTTATTCGAATAGAGCAAGATGATTAATATTCTCTTCTAAAAATTTGATGCAGTCTTTAAAGAAATTAAGATGTTGCTCAAAAGTGTAAGGAGGATCTATCTTGAGAAGGTTTGTTGTAGTTTCCCAAGCAATTGTTTTCATATTTGGAATTTTTGAAGTTTTAAAAGCCAAAATTGATCTCTAATAGAATTTTTCTTTGTACTTAATGAAGACTCTCTTGAGTTCTTTAATTTCCTCCTCTTCGCAGTCGCTCCAAATTTTGAGGACTCCTCTACTGACCATTTCCATGCATCTGTGTACACTAATCTTTAATAATTATTTTTAAATACTTAACACAACCTACTTTATTTTTTATTAAAATATTTACTTGCATATCATCACCATTTTTATCCAAAAATGGAATGAGATTATTAATTATGTGAGATTCTATTTTTAATGCTAATTTTCTATTTTATAATTAAAATTTTTTCATTTTAAATAATTATTGTTTTTTAATTTACTTCGAGTTAAGACGATTGCAAATATAGCCCAAAGATAATATTAAATTAGAAATTATAGGTGATAGCACATCTTCATCGGTTTAAGATTTATTAAATATATTAAGTAAACCTGAAGCAAATCCTGATTGTTATTTCTTTTGTATAATTTAGCTGTTGAATATGTTTCTGATCTTGTCTATTACAAGCTCTAATTTCTCAGTGCTGATTAGTGCAAGTGTATCAGCTAAGCTTAATTTCATTTATAAACTTGGTTCAATTTTTTCTATATTTAAATTCACTTAATGATTGGAGTAATCATTGTACACTTATGTGACAAATCTATCAATTTGAGTTTTAATTGTCTCTTGATTATCTATTTTAGTTAATATTAGACCATGAAGCTTCATCATGTGGATTTATAATTCAGGGACTTTATTGTAACTTGAATTCATTGCAATCAAGTCTTCATGCATACTTATAAACCATTCGTTGCTATCAAATTGATCAAGTAAAACCTTCCACAATTAGTATATTTTATCACTCAATTTCTTTTCATCATCCCCTTCATTTTCTTTTTTTTATACCAATTAATTAATTAATAAAGTTATAATTTTCCTTCTAAAATAAAGTGAATTAATTACAAATGATAAATTCTAAATCTCTAATTAAGGTAAAGATTTCATCTTAACATTCTTTGTTCAAAAAGACAGAAAGGATATGAGGAATACTTTTCAATATTTCCAAACCAAGTCCTTTAAAGAACTAAGGAATACGTAGTAAAATTATGAGACGAGCTAAAATTGTACCTATTTTAGGAATCTTATCTTTATTTTTTAAAATTATTGAAGATATTTTTATTTGTAGTAAGTTAAAATATTTATACCATTAACACGAAGGTTCTCATGTGGATATTCATTATAGACTTCTTTGTATTTTATCAAATATGTGTAAGTGCATTTCAAAATTGAACTTAAACCAGGAGAGAAAGAAGGGTTGGGAATATATTCAAGAATAAAAGGCCAAATAAAATTTTTGGTGGTTTGAACAGAATTAGTAGTTAATATTTGGAGAACATACTAAGCTCTAGACTTCAGGTTTTCTAATGAAGTCAAAAAAGGTGCAAATCTAACATTCTTCTTTTCAGCAATTTCTTAGGGGTGGATTGATACTTACTTGATTAAGAAGAAGAGCATAAATGAAATGTCATAAGATTAATCATTGAGCACATCTTCAAAGAATTATTTTTAATTACATAGAGAAAAGATGATTTCTATTAAAACAAATCTAACCTGTTGAATTCATAAAGCGATTTCAATAAAAATGAAATTTAAACAAAAAAATTATTTACTTCAAAATTGGCATCAAAAGAAAGATTTGATAGAGAATTAATGAGCAATTTCTTCATAGGAATGGATATTTTTTCATAATTTCTATTAACCAAAAAGTTTGTAATCCATAAAGATGCAATCTTTTCTACTAAATCTTTAGATGAGTGTCTGCTTAAATACAAGTCTAATATGCTATCAACATTAAATTGTGCTATTTTTTAATTTCATTAAACACTTATTTACTTTTTGAATTTTAATTTTACCTAAGTTTTATATAATTTCTAATAGGGAGTTCTTCTTTTTCTATAATTCAGGATCAAACTCGTAATTTGGACTAAAGATTGGACTCTTATACAAGTCATAAAGCTTAACTTGAATTGATTTTATGGAATGCTCAAAATAGGGCTTGTTAGTTAATAACAACTTCTCTAAAATCTTATTAAATCCTTTCCAGATTGTTACCTTTTTATCAACTTACTTTTTCATTTAATTTATAAACTCATCAATGATCTTATCGGCTACCTTTTCAACTTAGTTAGTAGGGAAAAATTGAACCATATGACCTATTAAGTTAACTGTAGCAGCTTAACACTTATTTTTAAAGATTATACTTTAACAAACTTTGACTTGAAAAAACAAATTAATTACCTCAAAATCTGGTTAAGTTACCCAATCTTGCGAAATCATAGAATATATTGAAATTGAAAGATCTTCTAGAGATTTTAGATTAAACTCATCTTAGTTTTCTAAACAGAGAGAGAGATTATCATAGATAATCAACATAATTTCTGCATAAATCTTTCTATATTTTGGGCTTTAGACCAATGTACAAGTTGAAAGGAATTTGCTGAGCAGCTCATTTGAATAATCTTTAATTAGTCTACCTATATTTTTAAAATATTTATTCTTTTATTATAAATTTTCTATTTTTAAATTGGCAATATTTAAAATATATGTTTTCTCTTGTCTTTTTTATGTTCTCTCTTAAAAACTAAATACCTTATTCATTGATCAATATTTTCAAGATATTGAGAATGATGAGTTCTGGAACCTTTCCTGCATTAAAGAAGTTAAGGATGAGTCTAACAGTATCATTATCACCGAATTTAATAATACTTTAGATCATATTCTCTATAAGCTAATCTCTTTCAACATAAATTGTAGTAACTTCTTTAGGAATATTCACTTTTTTACTAAGAGAAATGGACTTTTGTGATAAGGAATGGAAAATTAGAATCTTAAAATAATATCAAGAATAAAGGGATGGAGAATGAATAGTAAATTAAATAGGCAAATTACTGTTTCGACAGATTTTTCTATGAATTCGTGCAATCTTTCTTTTACTTTTTAAAAGTGAGATTCTTTGATGTGCTGTAAAATATAATATAGAAGTTTGAGTAACTCTAAATACTTTTAATCTATTTCAAGAACATTCATGTATTCTATAAGGGAGAGGATAACTATCTTTGTATTTGCATCTGCTAAACTTTTGAAGAGCTTTTTGATATCCTCATTGTCTTCTTTAAAGTTCTGAAGATAGTGATTCAATATTTCTGTACAATTATTTATGTATATTTTTTTATAAATATTAAAATAAAGGGCTTCTTAAACTGAAAAATATTAGAAGGAGATAGTTATTTACTTTAAGTGATATCTGCTTTGGTTTAACTCATTGTTTTTTCAAGTTTTCTGTTCGGCTAATGGTATTCTATTTATACTATTAAACTCCTAGATTTTAGTATGAACTAACTAGCTAATTTATTATTTTAATTTTTAATAGGGTTTATATCTTACTTAGTTTCTATTTTTCTAAGTTTTTTCTAAATATTTAATTGATTCTTTTCTTTTTTGATGATCAATTAATCAAAATGTTGCTATATAGATATATGACTGATAAAAAATGATAATGTTATCACTAAAAACACGTTTTTCAAATCAACAAATTTATAATCGTATCTTGAGTAATGCATAATAATTAGTGGTATTATTATTTACCATTCTTAGTGATTTCAGCAATCTTATTTGGCAACATTCACTTTGGTGAAATAAAAGAATGCCTTCATTATTAAATAGAAAAGTAATATTCTTTTGTTAAATTCTTTAAATTATTTTGAAGATTATAATTATTATTTAAATAAAGTTAATATTTATCATTTTAATAATTAATTTGAATTTTTTAATAATAAATAGTAAAACAAATTGCAAAAAATAATTATAAAATTTAAAAATCAAGTATTATATCTTTAATCTAAAATAAATTTTAAATAAAAATTCTCTACTTAATCAAATAAAATGAATAAGATAAAAGATGTCATTAATTCCAATATTAAATTGTGAAAACTGTCTTATTTCTAGAGAAATTAAATTAGGCTTTTTATATCAAAATTATTTTTGTTTTATTTTTTTTGTTGTTGCTGTAATTTATGAAAAAGGATAGTAATAATTAATAAATAACTATTTATAGAAAGTTTACTTTTTGATATAATAAATTTAATTTTAAAAAAATTTATCATTGAAACCAGATCAGTTGATAGGAGAGAATTTTAATTATTATAGTTATATTGGGTAAGTATGACCAAATGTTAAAAAAAGTAAAAAATTAGATAGGTCTTGTAAAAATATCTGTATACCAAACTATTTTATATACATTTTTAGTAATAATTAATACAAATTATATCTTTTATGAAATAAATTAAAATTAATATAAATAGGAAGTAGCTCATTCTATAGAATTCAGTTATTTTTTATGGAACATAAACCTAAAATAATAGATACTTTATAAATTATATTTATAGATAGGAAAAGGATATTTAAGTAAATTAATTCTTTACTTAGAGTAATTATTTATTTATATTTATTAAATTCAGTCAGATTTTATTGGTAGCAATTAACCAAAGGTAAGAAAGTAAAGTAGGGAAAGTAACAAAGAAACATGCTTGATAGGGGGATTAACAATAAAGGGGAAAATAATATAGATGGATAAAATTAAAAAAATTGGTGAATTGAAAATGCAAACAGACATAGGTGTAAGTAAATAGCTGATTTTTTTAAAAAGGAAATACATAATTCTTTATCCTACTTTAATAATATTGTATTTCTTTAAGCTATATTTATCAATGTTAAGTAAGAGCATCAAAGGTGAAAAGTAAATTGAGATCTATTAAAATTTTAAGAATGGATTGATTCATTGTGAGGGTGATCAAGAGGAGGAGAGTAAAATTTGAGAAGAGAACGAGATCTTCTAAATTAGTCTAAAGAATGGCCAGAATGTAAGAAAGAAATAACTTCTGCTAACATTTTAGCTACTGATAAATATTAGATCTTTGGGTGTTAAGGCTTAACTTCTTCACATGTATTTGTTACTATGCATTCCTCGATATGACTATTCTTAATAAGCTTTTATGCATTATCTGTGAATAAGCCATGAGGACTGAACCAGAAAATACGACGAGCTCCATCTTAATGAAGCTTTGAAGACAATTCTGCTAAAGAATTACCACTATCAATCATATTTTCAAAGAGAATACAGTCACGATTTTTTACATCCTCTCCTATATACTCAATTTTTTCTGCATTTCCCTTAATCATAAATCCAAGACTAGGATTCTAATCGAAAAGACTAAAAATTTTATGTAAACCTATTAATCTTTTCACATTACGAGCACGAAGGTGAGCTCCTATAAGAACTGGATTCTCAACATTCTTTTCTAGTAAATAAGGCACAACCATTTCATTCACATCTATATTTAAAATTGGTACACGAGGACCAAAGAATCCTTTAACTTCTTATTAGCCGTAATTAATTGTGATAACCTAATCACATCCCATTGTTTAAAGCATAAGGCATACATCAGAACCAGAAACTGAATGACGTTCATTTGACATTGCTGTCTGACGTGAATAAGCAAAATAGGGAATAATGCAAGTAACTTTAGCAGCTCCAGAACGTTTCAAGGCAGAGCAAATTAAATAAAGCTCAATTATATTGTCATTGATATTTGGCTAGCACAATGATTAGATAATAAAGACTCTCTTACCTCTAACTGAATCTAATATTTCTATTTCTGTTTCTGATTCAGGATTTTTGTGAATGGACATTCTACTCATTTAAATATCTAATTGAGCAACTATCTCTTTAGCTAATTCACGATTGCCTGAACCTGAAAAAACAATTAAACCTGTCCTCTGGCTAGATTCTTAACTAAAAAATAGCTAAGAAGTAGGTGTAATGATATCATTTTCACTAAACTAATTTTTACTAGCTGCCTATTCTCTTTTCATATTTTAATGAACTTCATTAAATTGAGCACCTTTGTCTTTTGTTGTTTTATTATCTCCATTTTGGTTTCTATATGGGTCTTTATCCATATTATATACTAAACCAATAGTACCAATTGCAGCAAAAGTGGGTACAGATATTTTGGTAAAATTCCAAACCCGTTTTGAGAATAATCTTGCAAACATTTCCTTTATTTATTGGCTAAGTAGATATTCTATAAATTAAATAGCTTTCAGAATTTATTTTAATTTATTATTGAAATTGAAGCTCTTTTATTATCAATAAATTATTAAAAAATGTGTTTGTTTTTGATTTGAAGGTGTTCGTAATCAGATAAGCCCTAATTCAATAAGATTTTACATATTATATTCATAATTTTTTTATTAAAGCCAAATAAAGATAGATCTTTACATTTTCTTCTTATATAAATATTCAAGCAGGTTTTTTCAGTTTTTAATTCTGAATTATATTTTTGTGTTACTAATTTTTATTTATCAAGAGAAATAAATCTTGTTAAAATAACTGATTTCAAATTAGTTTTATCTCTTTAAGATGATTATAGCCTGATTTATAAACAATAGATTGTGTAGTAATTATCACATGTTTTATTAATAAAAAGAATTTCCAAAATGAGGGAGGGAATTCATAATTAATTTATTGTTCATTTTTAAATTAAAAATTTGATAAATTCTCTAATGGGAAAATATTAGTAAAGTCTTTTTTAATATTAATTTGTTTCTGTTTTATAATAATTTTATGAGAAATAAATTATTATATCTATGATTATATTAAGTAAAATTAGAATTTAATTGTTTAACATTATTTATTTATTTTCAAATTGTTTTGAGACACTTTGATAGATAACTATCAATAATAAATTCAAATGTGTTTGTAAGTAAGCAAATCAAATAATTTTTAGAGATGCAATCTATTTAATTAATAAGGAACGTTTAATGCAAATAAGAACAAATTATTCAAATTGTAGTAAATAAATAAATAACAAAAGCAGCATATTATATAGTTTTATTTAATTATTCTTTTTATTATAAAGTTTTGGTTTTTATCTTTTCATTATTTATATTATTCAACTTGTGATTGATTATATTTCCTAATTATTCGTTCTTTAGGTAGTTACTTAGATTCATTGATTGCTAATTCAAACAACCAAAAGAAATGCTACTTAATTATTTTTTGCTTATATTCTTCAATTTTTGAAAACCCATTTTGATCTATCTAGAGGGCATTTATCTGAGCCTTCTTCAATCCATCTAATAATACAATGCATATGGAAATGATGATTACATTCTCCTGCAACTAATATTTTTTAAAGTAATATTATTTATTTATTTTTTAAATATAATTAATAATCTTCAAGTATTTACTTGGTACACAATCATCACCAGGCATTTTACATTTAGGGCAGGGAGATTCGAAAGGCTATCTACAAATAGCGCACATATCTTCATTTTCTATATCCCATACCCAAGTTGCAAGGGCATTCCAAGTTTAAATTTTTACTCTCATAAATTTGAAATCTATCCTAATTTTTCTTTTTTCCTTTTTGAATATCTTTAATTTCTTTTGATATTTTACAAATTTTTAAAAATTTTACCGATCAAGTTTCTAAATTTTACCGCTAGTCTAGTCTGTGTGATTGGTTATTAAATGTAATTGGAACAGGATAACATAAATATTTTATAATAAAACTTATTTTTCAAATATATTGATTGACATTAGCTCACTATGGTTAAATTAGTAACTTTAATAAAGAAATAATTAATTTATATTAAAATATTAAGTGATCAGGAAGACAAATAGGGTGGTTAAATAAATATATTTTAAATACTGTATAGGTAATGTAGAAATTAGAGAAATAAAATAAGGAAATAATGATTAAACAAAGACATTGATAGATAGATGTTGATGGAGAAGAAGGGAGTAGTAAAGTAAATAGGGAGGTTAAATAGAATATCTATGAAAAATAATTAATTGTTATAAAATCACAGTATAAAGTAGCAAGCAACAGATTATTATTTAATAAATTAATAATAATATAGAGTATAAATATAAATATTCTCTTCAAGCTAGCATTCTTTACTGACTCAATCAAACCTATCATTCATAAAGTATTTAGTTGATGATAGTTATTGAATTCTGAAGAGAAATGCATTTGAAGATTTTTTTGCTTTATTATAATAGAAGGTTCGATTAAAATTTGAAAATAGATTCCTTTCATCTTTCTTTGTTGTATTTCTAAGAGTTTGTTTGTATAATTATTATTATAGTATTAGATTGTGACAAACCTGAGGCCAAGTTAAGAAAATACAATTAATTAGAAGAGAGTACAGAGTGAGGTGAGAGTTAGTGTTGCTGTGATCATATAATATAAAGTATAATTTAAATATTTGTTCTATCTACTTAGAGATAATTATAAGATTGCTTTAGTTAATTGATCTTCAGTTTATATTTAGGATCATTTAATTACTTTTTATTATGATAAATTACTAATAAATCAGTCATTAATTAATCCTTCTTTTTTCTTTAGGGCATTTTTACTTGAAATCACTTCACAGGCTAACCCAATTAAGCAAGCTAACTGAGAAGGTCTTTAGAAAACAAATTATTAGTAGTGTTTAATTAAGGGGAGGGTTTATTCAAAAGATTTGTAGTAGGAGTTTCAAGAAGATATGGAGCTTGTGTCTACCATATTCTTTATCCTCTGCCTGAGCTGCCGTTATTACCTGCAGCTGAGTCTAAGGTATTATTTTGAAGTGATGGTTATTAAGGTTATAATAAAGGAGTATTTGTTAAACTTGATGGATTGAATTTCCATTAATCGTAAATTCCATTCTATAACTTTGGATTAGATGGCTTGGATTTTTTGTTTGCTGATGACATAGTGGCTGCATTAAACTTCTCAGAAGAAACAATATTACTAAATGTGTGAGTCGAGTTTATTTAATTTGAAGATGCTTAAGGAGCTGCTAAGATTTTGGGATTAGAATTAATAGAGTAGGGTTTTTATGAAGCATTTTAGAAAATATATCCAAATTATTGCTAGCTGCCTGAACGAGTGCTGTAAGTAGCAGTTGGTTTAGAAATATTCTTAAATAAAAAATTTTTAGCAGGAGGAGATGTTAATTACATATCTTATTTGAATTGGGAATTCATTTGAGAATTTAATTAAACTATATTGAATAATTGCTAATTAGGTCTATTCACTTAAGTAGGGCTATCGATATCTGCTACTGAGTAGGGTAGAGTGTGATTAACTTTTTAGGAGGGAATTTATTATAGACTAATTTGCTTGCCCAAACCTAGAATGCCTGGAGGAGGAGCTAAAGGAGAAACATTACCAATATTTTATTAGAAATTAGAAGGATTTCTAGAAAAATCTATAAAATTGTTGAATAATCCATTAGCTAAATTGCTTAAACTACCTTTAGCATCACCCTTAAAGTCATTGATGTTAAATTCGGGTAGATTTATTTATTATTCAGCGTCTATTGAGTAATTCTTTTAGGTGAATCTATTTAGGAGTATTGGAGAAGTTAATTAGTGGTAATAGTTATTGCCAGACACTACATTTATAGTTGGGTTATAAGATTTAAGAGGTGAATTTGAATAGATACCTTCAGTTGTTAGGTTAGCGAACATTTAATTACTGTTTAATCCATAATAAACTGAATCAACTTCATTTTCCACATTCTCATTTCTTAATAGCTTAATGAAAGACTCTTAAGATTCAGGAGGGACCAAATCTTCGTAAATTTTAAGAGAGTATTATAAGGTTATTTCATTTAGAAGCATAGTAGCTTCGTGTAAGAGCTTAGAGTTTTAAGAAACTAGAGATTCCTAAACGATACTGGTTAAAATAGTAATCTTTGTTGCCAAAATATCTTCTTGTTTCAAACCTTACTTTTCACACTCTTCTTCAAAACAGGTATCTAAATCGCTAAGTTGTTTGATAGATACTTCAAAGACTTAACCATTCCCCCCCTTCACATCAATAATTAGAGGCTCTTCAAAGATAATTTATTCTACCATTTCATTAATTTATTCTATGTTAGAAGTATTTTCTTCTTAACTTAAATTAGATTTCTCTTAAAATTATTTGCTATTATAAAGATTCTCATCATTGTAGTATTATTATTATTATGAGTGAAACATTAATAAATTTTCTTATTTGAGTCCACTGCTACTACCAACGAACAATTCTTATTGGGAATTATGAGGGAGAGTGGTATATAAATTATCTCTGCTTTAATGGAAATCAACTTTCTCAATTATTGGCTTCTAGGGAGATTCTTTATCATGAGCAGAAAAAAGTTGCATATTTTTCTTTGAAGACATATATTAAGATTTAGATTCAGGGTTTTAGTCTAGATTGGAGTCTTAGTCATATTAATCTTGATAGTCTTGTTAATCTTCATAACCTTTTTTAAAATATTAAAAGAAAATTTATAAATAAATAAATATTACTTGTCTATGTAAAAATAATTATATAACTAATTAAAGAATAAATGCTACTACTATTATCATCTTCTCCTGAAAAGATGCGCCATGCTTGAGTGTGTTATTTATCTTGATCAGAGACCAGATCTTCTGAATTAACATTTGTTGATTTTCTTTTTTTCGCTTTATCATCTATTTTTAGATTTTAAAATGAATAAAAATGGCATCTAAAGATATATGAGTTACTTGGTCACCGACCCACCCAATTAAGAGATAAATAGTAATAGTATTTGTAGGGGAATATTAAATTTAGAATTTGGCTTGTTGTAGAAAAATTTAGTAGCATTATTTACATTTCATAATTACATTTCCAAATTAGATAAAAAATATCAAATCCTCGAATCAAAAATGTAAGAGTAAGAGAATATTCTAATGAAAGTGAGTTAAATTTAAAAAATTTTACTAGGATTATCAGACAATGCTATACAATTTTAGCGGTATTTTGGAGAAAGGGTAGAAGTAGTTTAGATGATTTCAGGTGTGGCCGATTTTTAACTTATTTACTATGATTCATTCCAATTTCCAATCTATTAGTATAACAATCCATTATATGTAATCACTGTACTAGGCTTGTCTTTCATTGTAGGAGAAACGGCTTGAAGATTTGGACTTCTGAAAGGAAGAGATAAAGCTTCAAGTAATGGGTTTGCTAAATAATTGATATTCTCTGGATCATTTTCATGCCCTTCATCTCTGATAAAATCAGTAACACTTTCCCATGAATCTTTCTAACGTGCTTATGTTGTTTAAGTTATTTATTTTAGCTATTCTACTTTCTGAGCAGAAGCAACTGCAGGATCAAGTTTAAACGATGCTGGATCAATCTAAATGTTAGTTAAAGATTCTCCTAGCTAAATTCTTTATTCAGTTGTTTTTTAAGGTTAAGTGCTATTAACTATTTCATAATCAATTTCTTCAGTTGTATTCTTCTTTTCCATAGAATAAGATTAAGAGGAATTCATGCGCTTATTTATGTTATTTGAAGGAGAACCTATAGGTGTCTTAATTGCTGTGTTTGATTGCTTTGTTAAAACACTCTTTCTGCTTGATCTATTTTTAGAATCAGCCAATTTTCTAGATGAGTTCGAAATAGGTTACTAAGATTAAGAGGAACATCCTAATAGAAAGCATGGGCTCTTTGATGATGAATGTGCATCAAAATGAGAATCTTCTTTGTAGACATGTTATGAGCCTCTATCATTGTTATCTTCAGAAGATGACTCATCATCTTATTCATAAGAAAATTTACAAGCTGATTTATTTTAACTATTAGTTGAAGCTAATCCATCACTTACTGCTGCAGCTGGGAGTAATCCTGAGTGAATTTGGTGGGTATTATGAGTATGTACAGTTGAGTGTTTTGGTGATGAAGTAAGAGAAGAATTTTCTCCATTAGATTCATTGAGAGAAGAAGGAGAAACTCTTTAAATATTGATTTCTCTATCTTCTTCCTCTTGTTCTGTATTAGATAAGGCAGTCTAATTTTCATATGCATGGGTATAATTTATGATAGAACTATTATTATAGACTTTCCTATCCTTATCATTTATATTTCCTTAGACCTATTCTTGATTACTGCAGATTGTATTTATTTAGTTAGATTTTTCCTCGCTGATTTAGGCTAATTTGTTTACTTGAATCTTCCCACAGTTTTACTCCATCAATTAAGCTTCACTTTTATTATCGGAATTAGCACCATTTTAAAATAATACAATTTATTCTCCTTACTACCATGAATATTCGTCCAAATTTTGAATTGATCTTTTTTCCGGAGAGCTACCCTGCACTTTAGTAGTAATAATAGAGTATCCTTTTGAAGATGAGTTTTAATTGCCACCTTATTATTGAGCAGGCTTCTTTTGAACATAAACTTGTTACTTTTTAGAGTTATTATTTTACTTATTCGATCTTTCTGTCATTTATCTCTAGTCTTAAGTTAATAACTTCTCTTTATCTTATGCAGAGGAGCTTACCTTAAATTACTAAGAAAGTGTATTACTTTGTATAAGTTAATTATTTAAGGATGTTCTGGGATTGGGGGATACTTCAATTTATTGTTCTTTTACATTTCTAGCATTAAGAGTACTTTTGTTAGCTTCAGCCCTTAGCACATTCTTAGAAAGAATATTAATAGTAGCAGATTAATTGTTACTTATAGTTTAATTAGATGCAGATTACAAAGAATCTCCAATTTTAATTATATTAGAGAGATCATGTGAGATATTTGAGGAGGAATTAACATTTTTATTTTACTTATTATCATAACTATTATTTTCTATTATATTTTTAGCAAGCGAGGTTTGTAGTTTAGACTATTAAGTCTTTCCCTACTACTTTTTAATACAATTTCTACCTTTTACTGATCCTATAAAGTTATTTTATTAAATGTTTGTATCCTTTATTTGATTCTAACTTGACTGTTATCTAGACTGATTTGTAGTATTATTATTTCTAGCATCATCATTTAAATCTCTTTGTGTTGTATTTTACATTTAATCAGTCTATAAATTTTCCTTTACTCCTTCTTCCAAAGTGTTGAACGATGGAGTATTTAATTATTAACTTCTTTCGACTTTCTTTTTTAATTTATTTTGTGATGACATCACATCCTTCTAATTTATGTTAATACTTTGTACTTAGGTGCCATTCATATCTTAATTAATTCCTGGAGCTGCATTTTTGGTTCTTTATTTACTAAGGGTCTATGAACGATTTTAATTTTATTAAGGTGGGGTTTAAGCAACCACCTGTTATAAATTTTGCTAATTATTAGTATTTTTTAAGGAGGAATTAGTAAGATTTTAATCATTAAATTAATTATCTAGAATTTTCTTTTCTTCATATACATCCACTTGTGTGATATTTGGTATTTATTTCTACAATGCTTCTTCATTAGCATTAGCCTAAGTTTTATTTGAAAATTAAGTTTATAAGTGAAATGAAGAGATCTTTATTAAAATGTAATGGGGTTTCAGTAAATGGTAAGAAAAAATTAATTTACAATTTTTCCCTCCCCCCATCACTTTCAATCCTAAATTAAATTATCAGAAATATCAGACCCGTAAATAAATAACTTGATGGAGGGAAGCCAGAAATTTATCAGAAATATACAGATTATATAATAATTTTAATCGATAGAAAGCTGGGAAACCCATAATGGTTCGGATGATGTTTGATGAAAATAAAATTTTTTAGTATTTTTGGGGTCGAAGAAGAATGGAGAAAACATCTGAACTTTTCCATTGCCAGTTTACAGGGTTTATGAGTAAAAAAGAAATTTAATTATTGATTTATATTTTGATTATTTTTGTAAAAGAATATATTTTTTTATTATATACCTCTGTTTAGAATGCTTGCTAAGTATTTTCTGCGATTGAATGATTAAGTCCAATACTTGCGTGATTATTTTATGAAGAGATGGTGATCGAATTATTAGCTGTTAATTCAGGGGAAATAGTATCAATTTCATCATATGATGAATCAGTTAAAACTTATGAAGAATACTATATGCTGCTGTCCTTAGTTAAAACTTTATATGTTTGCTTAAATTTTGGGTACCACTTTTTAGCAACGCTATATATACGGAATATCCTGTAGGTTACAAGAATTGTAAGGAGGCAAGTGTCCAGGAATTATCTCAAAGCTATTCCGCTACCTAATTAACTTTAGTAGTTATTAGTATTACCACTCTATGCATAACTTCTGCCAGTACCTCCCGAAGAAGAAAATCCTAATAGCTCCTTTTCCTTTAATGAAGTATTTTGATCAATAAAATCGTATGCTGCCTTCAAGCTCTAGTTGTGTCCATCAAATAAATAGATATCATTTAATATTATAAGATCTAGGGCCGTACCTCCTACAAGTAGTAGGAAATATACACAAAACTCCTTTGAAGATTAATCAGAATAAAGCATAAAGATAACATCAAAAATGAAATATCCAGAAACGAAGCGCTTCATGAACTAATTAACTGAATAGTTTGATATATTTTCTGAATTTTGGGTATAATTAATATTATTATAATAGTTGTGTCTTGCCATCCCATGAGTGCCCATAGGAGAAGTTGATCTAGATAATTACTATGGATGAATTTATTAAGATAATGTTGAAGAGGAGGTGGAAGAAGGGGAAGATAAAGATAAAGACTAATGAGAGGTATTTGAGGAACCCATCAGAGAAGAAGATGAGGTAGTTGATGATAATGTAGATGATAATGAATGCGAATGACCTGTTTGCTAGCTTGATACCTACCGATGGTCGGGCAGGCTTGAGAGCTGAGTTAGCAAATAAAAACTTATAAGAATCTCAACAGTCTAATAAATAAGTAAAATTATGGCTTTTGATTTAGCCGAGGTAACTGCGATTCATAATTTCTTGAATATTTTATAGACAATCTTTTTCATAGAGGAGCTTCTTCCTTCTCCTTTCTTCAAAGAAAGTATGGATGAAGAAGAACCCTAGAGGATCCTCATCTGCGCTTGCAATTGCTAATTTTTAGAATGTTTCGTGAACTATTATTGTTTTACATTTTCTTTATTCTCTCCACTGCTTAATTTTTTACTGCTTGTGTTTCTGCTACTCACAGACCCACTGCTACTGTTAAGGTTCCCTAATTTACCAGCATTTTTTGTGGACTCCTTTATCAAAAATGCCCTGTTAGGCTCATTAATGTTTTATGAAGAATTAGAAGAGGATGTTGACTTTGATGATTCCCTCATCTCCTCACTATTTACTTTATATCTCTCTAATTTATTTGTATTGTAGTTCAAGCTGCTTTAATAATTTTTTTCTGCTTTTGCAAAATAAGGATTGGGTATGAGATTTTCTTCGATTATATTACTTTAAAAAATAGATACTTGTTATAATGAGAAATCAATCTTCAACTTGAATTAATACTTTTTGTTTGACGAATAATTAATCTTGTTTTTGACTTTCTTATCTTTTTTTTTTTATTATTAAAAGTAAGCGTTTAAGATTTTTTCTTTTTAAAGTTCCCTTTGTTTCTTCTGTTTTTTTCTTTAATATTTTTTTTGATTCTTACAAACACAACCTATTTACCGATAGAAATAAAGATTTTGATTGCAAATCTTTAATTTTTTCTCTTTTATGCTTTGAAAAAAGTTTGTTTTTTGAGATTTTTTGATGACTTTTTTTGTTTTTCTTCGTGTTTCTTATTTAATTTATTCTTAAGATATTGGAATACTAATATTTTTTTATTATTTTTTACTGTTTTTGATAATGAAGAGTTTTTTTCTTTTTTTCTTTCTTCTAATATTTTCTTGTGAGTGTCCACAAACACCTATTTAAAACAAGAATATCTATCCCAGTTGCCTCTACTCTTCCCCTCCTCTTTTCTTTAATAATATATAAAAAAATAACTATGTTATTCAGGTAATCACTTTTGCTTCACTAAATGAATTAATAATTTTATTTCTTTTTTTATTCTTTTCTTGATTCTTAACGCTACTATCATTTTCCTTAATATCAACAAAATAAGTATTTGCTAAATTTAAGGTGGATATATGATCAATATAAATACTTAAAATAAGTATTTAGCTTTTTAAAATAAATAAATGTTGCGTAGATAGCAAAAAAAAAAGTAAAAATCATTAAAACTAAATCAATCATATATCTACATGATTCCAAGTTATCTGATTGATATTATAATGTAATAAATTCTTTTATTTAAATAAATCTTCCCTTTGCAATCAGTCACATTTAAAACGAAAAAATAACATTTCTCAATAAATATTAATTAAAAATGAGGGAGAATTTTAATGAATTAAGAGTACTAGATGCTTGATGTTTAAAAAATAGCTAAGATGTAAACTTATGTAGAATCTATTACAGAGAAATTATTCTGTAATTGTGAGTATTACCTCTTTAATTATATAGGTAATGAATGTGACCTTGTAAAATACTAGTCAAATTTGAGATACAGCTTGCTATAAATTATGGATTTTATATATTTTCAATCTAAATGTTAATCAATTTAATAATAGTTTAAGGGCTCTTATAAAATTAACTAAACGATAAGGAAGTTATTCCTTTTAAATAGTAGTACCAAACAGATCACTACTATTTAGAATCTGCTCGTCTCTATAATTTTTGAGCTAGAATGATTAAAATATTCAGCAAGTAGACACATGTGTGTATAGTTGTTTGAACATATTGACATTTTAGTCTAATCTTCTTTATATATATTCTACAAAAATTTAATAAAATACTGGATTTTTTTATGGGATACTGGAGCTTAAATGATTTAGATAAAAATAGAATTTAATAAAGCTTTAAAATAACATAAAAGATTTAAACTTTTTTTACACGAATATAGAAATTTTTAGTGACGAAAAATTATATTTATGTACTTTTTTGGCCACTTTTCTACTTCAACATAAATTGTTAAGCACTTTAAAAGTAAATCTCAAGGAATTTATTAATCAAATATTGAATACAATTAAAAAAAGTAGTGCAAGAGATGAGTTAAGTGATTTAATGATTGCTTATTAATAAATTATTCTTAGAATGCATTAATGCAATTTTAAGATTAAAAGTTGAGCAGTAGTTAGTAAACAGTGAGAGATCAAATTATGGCTAACTTTCAAGCTCTATTTTATAAATAAATACTATGCTTAGATTTCTCAAGCTACTCAACCTATATATAAAAGTACGAGATACGAGAGCTTGAATAAAATAACGCACTGATTCTACTTAATTCTAGGCTTTTTATTAAATTAAAATTCTTTTGAAATATATCTATATCTTTTATCTACATTATATTTCCAATTGAGAGCTAGCTTGGTACAATTTTTTTCATAGCAAAAAAGATTATTAATTTACCTTAAAAACGTCCCCAAAAATTTAATAATAACGTATATCTTTTGCTATCTTTTATAAAACTAATATTTTTCAATTCATCGAAATTGAATTGAGACCACCCTCCTGAAATAACTGTAAGTATAAAGTTATTTAAGTTGGGCATATTTCTCATTTACTCCTTTCAAATTATTTAGCGAAAAAAAACCATATCAACTGACTTCACTTAATCTTTATTGTTTAATTTGGATACTTTAGAACATTTATAAATATTATAAAAGAAATTTTCTAATCGTATCTAAATTCTTTTCGACACAAGAGAGTTTTATATATTTTTTATTGAATTTAAGATTAAGCTTTATTGGAATACTCTATTTTGATGCTTCGGCTAAAATCCACAAGTTTCAACCGATCTTGATTAAAAATAGGAAAACAATTATTTTTTATTATTACCGTCATTTACTCTATCAATTTCTTGATTATTACTTTTACTTTCATAATTAGTTACTGTAACTAAATAAAAGTGAAAGTAAGACTAACTAAATTTCAATATTATTTTAATACTAAAATTTATAAATAATTGCTTAACTTCCTAAAGTAAACGAAATGATTATTAAAACTATATGATAAGTCAATGAACAGGGATAAGATAAGGCTCCTTATAAGAAAACGATATAATATATGAAAGGAGATTACTACTAGTCAGATTTTTTCTTCCAATAATAATATTTGTAAAAGAAATATGGAATCAAGACCAAATTATCTTTTTTGACTAATATCGAATTTCTAAAAAGTGGATAATTATAGAGTCATAATTGGTTCAATTACCTCACTTTTATTTAAATTATTGGGTTTTCAACAACATTATTGTATAATTTTATAATTTGGTTTCTTTAGTTATTATTGAAAATTTATATCTCCTGATCACATTTTAATTTTACCTATTATTGAATAAATTTAAATAGATTATTTTCCTTAAATAATTATTTAAAAGAGTAGAATAGACATAAAGATTAATTATCTTGTTTACTTCGCTTATAAATATTACTTACTTATTATCTATTCTAAAAATAACCCTATATAAAGTACAGTTATTTACTATTATGTATTTTTTGGATATTTTTGTTTGCTGTTCATTGCATGCACTTACTTATTTCTTTTATATATCTAGATTTTTATTACACTAATATTATTTGGTATAGAAATGCTTGCTTTCATTTATAGAAATTCTTAGAATCTATTAAGCTAAGATGTTTGGTACTTATATATTTTTTAAAAAAAGAAGGATATTATTTATAATAAATATAAAAATAATAAATTCACTAATTATTCAATTTTAGTTTAAAACTTAAAAATTCTAAATTTCTCTCAATATTAAATTTGGAAAAATAACATTACCTAACTAATAAGTTGACTAAATATTAATTCTATTATTTTAAATCTGGTAAAATTATTTTATTATTATCAAGGCTATTCACCTAATCGTTAATTTAAACTACTATAATCGAATTCTACTTTAAGATCAATATCTCTATATTTTTAACTAATTTGAATTTATTTTGATCTAACAACTGTAATCAAATATACAATTTTTAAAAATTATATGAAAGAAATTTCTATGTAATTTATATTAATTGGTATCTATCTATCTATCTCTTCAATGCTTATTAATAAAAATCTAAATAATCTTTAAAGTAAATAACTTATAAAATTAACAAGGATTTAACAGCTATGACGAGTTTTAATTTAGATCAAAATTTAAATTTATATAAGTTAGAGTTTTTATAATTCTATAAAATTGGTAACTTTTAAGAAATTGAATATTAAGATTGTTCAAGAATTTTGATTTTAATAGGAATTTTAATTATAAATTATTATTATCAAATAATATTTTAATTTATAGAAATTTATACTAACTATAGAATTATGTAATAGGTTTATTAATTATAGCTATAATTAATAGGAATTTTAAAAAATCACATTTAATATTTAAAATTAAAAATATTTAAATTAGAGAAAATAATGATTAACAGATTGATGTATATTGATAACTATCTACTTTAATTGCAATATTTTATCATATTTATATAAATACATATTGTTTATATTCTAAATAATTAATTAATAATTTAATAAGATCTTATTCCTCATCATAATTGAAACAATAAATAAAAATATAAATCCTTATTTGTTTTATTCAAAGAATATTTAAATTTAATACTCCATTATAGATTATGGCTCAAGGGTATTTCTAACTTTAAAACAGTTAAGAAATAAGAGTGATCATTTATGTGCAAAATTCAGGTTAGAATCTTACCTATTTTGATTGACTTTAGGTGTATCATATGAATTAAATAATTTAATTTTTAATATAGAATGATATCTGCAATTACATATTTTGTTGTTTTAGAAATTCTATCAATAAAAATTGATCAGCAAACAATTAATTAGATTTGATTATTAAGAGTAGAAATGTATCATAATATTAATTTATAAAAAAGAGACAAACTCGATTTGTATGATACAAGAGATTAGTCTCATCCATTTAATACATTTTATGAACCTGCAACTGTAGTATTTTTAGGTAAAATACTTAAAATTTTGCTGAATTAAAGATCTTATTATTAGCTGATCCAATTAATAGTTTATTCAATTTATGATTATTATTAAATAGGACCTGTTGATTTAAAAAAAAGAAAATGCACAGATTTAATTTGGCTTATAGGATTTGTTCTTATATCCATGGCTACAATTGGAGTTATGGCTTCTGGTAAATTCATTTTTCTGATAATTTAAAAGTAAAAGTTACTATTTATCCTTTACTAAAAATCAATTAACAAAAAGTCTACTAAGAAATTGATTTTAATAGATTCTATCATGGATCTGATTTTAGAGGAGATCTTTGTGGAAAGTAGTAATTAGTGGATAAAAAATACGTATACTTCTTCGATCCAATTAATGTAGGACCTATTGCAATGTGTGTAGATTAATGCCCTAAATAAGATGTAATTTTTAAAAAGCATTTAATTACATTAGAAAGTTACTACAATCAAGATAAAATAATAAATACTGTCAAATATTAGGCAAAACAAATGAATAAAATGTATTAAAAGATTGTAATATTGAAAAATCGAGATAAATTTTAGAGGGGAGAAATATCAATTATTTTATTTTGAGGTTAATGAACAACTTTGATATAAATTAAAAGAAGGAATAATTGCATTATTAAATAACTCTATTGTTTACTTATAAAAAAGTTATTGGATTATTGCTTTTACGATATAGATGGATCTACTATTCTCGTTGATTATTGCTATAAAACCTATACTTCAGATGTTTATTTAGATAGATACTGTCTGCCATTTACAAATACATAAGAAAGGAAAACTATATAAAAAACTCTTTAAGGTTATTTCTAAGTGTGGAAGAATTTAGGACATGATTTATATGTGGTAAAATATTTTAACATAAAAGAGAGATTATAAAAAGCATCTTAAAATTTAACAAGGCTAAAGATATAGTTTTAGCAGGATTACTTGTAGGTGGGATTGTTGGATTCGTATTTATGATGACTCTATTGATTAAGAGTATTTTACTTTACTTTAAATAAAGAATTATATTATTTCTTACGTTAATCTTTATTTAATTACATAGAGGTGAGCTTTGTTATAGTATGGATATATGCTTTCGCACCTCCAGGGGCTTTTGCTTTCATATTTTTGTTTCTCTATCCAAAAGAATATGACAGAGTAAATTGAATTTGAAGGAAATTAAAATTAATTTTGACATAACACTTAAATTTAATAGATTATTTCATTAAATTGTAAAAGCGGGTAAGAAGATTCATCTTGTTTAGATCAGTGGATATTATATGCTTACGTAATGTCCTTTACTTAAATTTATTAAATATTAATTGTTATTTTATCTAACAGATTTTAAGATATGGATTGTTAATTGCTACTGGTTTATTATCTTTAAAAATGTTTTTCAATTTCAGAAAAATCATAGAGACAGAAAAAGATATTTAAGTTCTTCTTGCTCCTTTCAGTAAATTTTTTGAATCATAGATCATCTCTTTAAAAATGAATTAAATTGCATTTAGGAATGGCTCATTCAATGAAATTTGTGCCCTTCTTTACTTCCCTAATTTAGCTAGGTGGAATAGTCCTTGTCTATGGACTTATAGTTGGTGTTATGTCTTCTGGAAAAAGAGAGGTTTTAACTGCTCCAAGTAAAATTATTCAAATTTTACTTTAATATTAAAAATATATTGATTAATTGTAATCAATTAATAGCTGATTTTCCCAATCCCTTATATGTTGATATTGTTGTTAAAGACTATGTATTTTACTTGATACCATTGCTATTAGTTTTACTACTTATCTTCTTGCAAACCTTCTATCTCTTTTAGAAGTTTTGTTTTTCGTTTGCTGTGCAAGTGTGGTACTTCAGTCGTCAAAAGAGTATTTTAGATGTAAAATACCTCTAAATTGTAATAAACTTTAGATTAAATTATATTTTATTCTATAAATAGAGGCCCAGCACTAGAGGTATAATTTATTGCTTTGCTAAACATCTAGGAACATGCGTTAAAGGAGCCATAACAGGGATTCTGATTTGGATATTCCGTTCTTTTTAGAGGATGTTTAAAAAATTCTTGAAAAGAATAAAAGAAGACAATAGAGAGAGTAGATGGTTAAAATGTTGGTTGTTTACTTGCAATCCATGCTTTCACTTCTTTGAATACTTTGCTAAATATCAAAGTACAACAACTATTATGCATGTAAATTCTTAATAAATTATTCTATTGAATGAAATAAATATGAATTTTATTATTTATCCATACAAGACTGCTCTTTATGGTATTAACTGGGCAGATAGTGCAGAAAAATCTCATTATTTGTTTGAAAGAAATCTTTCGAGAACAGAAAGATTTAGTGGGTTATTTGGATATCACAGATTAATAGGAAGTGTAAATAATTATAATTTATTCCACTACTTGCTTACATTTATTTAATTATCTAAAAACACCTAGGTATTCTCTTGTACCTGTGCATTCTTCTTTATTTACTATTTCACTGTTGATAAGACCACAAATTTATTAGGGCAAGAAATGGATTATTTGTTTTATCCTTATGCAATTGCAGGAATTACCATATTTTTTGGCTTTTATATAGCATAAGTAACACTTTTTATTAATCTTTTAGTGTTTTCATTAATTTAATATTTTTCTTAGAATTTTTGTATGTCGTTCGATGTCATACTCGAAGCTATGATCTTTTCTTTAGTTGCTGATGAAGAGATGTTTTTAGGCCGTGAAAGATTCTGTGAGGATTTTATACTAGATTATTTAAATTCTATTACAAAAGAAACATAGAAGAAGGGATTAATAGCCGTTGCTAGAAAAGATCAATAAGATATGAAAATTGATGATTAGGAAAATTTAGGTAATTAATTAATTGATGATACAATATTATAGTTCCTAAATATGGGGAAATTGTAATTTATAAATTTAGTTATTTAACTATTACTCTATTGCAATACTTTTAATTATTATTCATTTTAATTTCAGAAAACCTTAAACCTAAAGAGTAACCTATAATTAAGCCTCCTACCCCTCCTCCAGAAAGTTCTTCTTCATCGGAAGAAGAAGATTAAGATGCAGTTGATTTGTTTGCTTAAGATGATAGAGAAGATGAAGAAGAAAGAAGATCCTAATATACAGAGCCAGAAAAGCCAGAACCTGAAATATTACCACCTCCCCCTCCTGTAGAGGAAGAGCACTTTCAAGTAACTAAAAAATAAATAATAATTTCTCTAATTATAATTTTTTCTTTAAGTTTAAAAAATTAGATCTAAACGATATAAAAAATGAGCAAAGAGATAGTGATGATGATGAAGTACATGAAGATTTCGGAATAGTCAGCAAGAAAAAGAATGTCTAATACGATGAAGATGATAATGATGATATTATTCTTGATGATGATCATAAAAAATGATTTACCAATAACTCCTAAATTATCACTTTAATAAATTATTTAATAGAGAAACATCATACGAAATTAAAATAAAATAGAGTAAATAGCTTACTTGCTTTCTTATAGATCTATTTTTTAGGATGTTATTATATTTATTATATTATTTTTACTTTCGTTTGAAATAAAAAAGAAAAATATGATTATTTTAACTTACTTACTTGCTTACTACTTTCCTCCTAATATAATTAAATTTATTTACTTAATTATTATTGTTTTTTACATTTCTTTTAGAGTAAAATTCTTTTTTTTATACCTTAAAATAAATGATCTGAATTAATTAGGACTTATGGTTTGTATATAAGTAAGTTAAATTGATTGGAATTAATTTACTTAATATTGAAGAGAGAGAATTTTTGCAATATTAGCTTGAGAATTGCATAGATTATATAAATTATGTGATTAAAAGATTGAATTTTATTGTTTTTATTTAATCTTCATCGAATTTTATCTTTTAAAAAACGTATGAAAGTTAGCTCCTATATTTTCTACTATTATACTATTCTCCCTAATATTTTTGTTTTACCTACCTACTACTATTATTTAGACCAATAATTATTAATCGAATAATCTATCCTAATTTAATTGTATTTTGTGTTAAATTGAAATAATATTATTTTCTAATCAAATTCAGATATTTTATTCTTTGAGATATCAAATAATTTATGTTTGCTAAATAAAATACTTTTATAAGAAAATTTTTTTTAAAAATTATATAATTATAGCAATACTCTCAAAACAATTGATAATATTTAAAAATAAAAAATATAATAAATATTATTTTTTCGAAGGAATACAATTTGCACTAATTGAAGTTTTGAAAAGCAAGATTTAATTAAAAAGTATGCAAAATAATTTAAAAATTTTTGCATAGAAATATCTTTAATAACTTTCTTTAGTTTAAATAATTGATAAAATAAATTAAATACTGATAAACTCAGTTAGTAAGGATTATTATCTTTTAGATTTTAAAAGTTATGCTAAACAGTGCTAATTTCCTTAGTAACAACACATTAGAGAATAAAGATGATTCCTTAAAATTAGATGAAGTAACTTAACAAAAATATTTTAAAAGCTTATGATTACTTTAAGATAAACAAAGCGAAATTATTTCAAACTTTAGTTTTTATAATAACAAACCTAATCTTTATTATAATAGAAAGCAGAAGATTATCTTAATCAATAAAAAAGGTCAAAGACATTAAACGTACCAAGTTTTAATGTATAAAATAGCTATAATTCTCTAATATTTATACATCCATTTTATCGAATATTTGAGTATCTAGATTTAGCAAAAAGATTTATAGAACTTTCATAAAAAGATTAGTAATTAAATACTTAGTTAATGCAATATGAATAATAAAAATAGAAGAAAAGATTATTTATTAAGGATTTATTAGTATATCTAAAGCAAGTCTTTAAGGATATTGCGTCATTGGATGAAGGAGTTTCAGAAAATGATATAGATAAAAAACAAATAGTTATTCATTTGAGCAAATTAACAACAATACAAGAGTAAATTTATAAAGAAGATTTGAAATTAAAAGAAATTACTTAAAAGTTTGTAGTTACTTTATAATTCCCAAAAGAAAATGATGAGGCCTACACTGAAATTTATTAAAATTCAATGGATAAAGAAGTTTGTGATAATTTTATTCTGATTTAATGCTTCATAAAAGGCAATATAGTAAGAGTTAGTGATGAAGATGAATTGTTTTAATTTTTAGAAACATTTAATCACGATAATAACTAATGTATATACACTTTTAAAAAGTAAAGTTCTTAGGTGCTAACATAATTTTAAGTTTTTATATTTGAAAAAAATCTAATTTAAAAGATATGCTAAAAAATCGATGAAAGCACTTTACTCTCAATCATATTAATTGACTATTTGCATTTTATAAGTTACGGAAACAAAAGTAAAGATGAAGTAACCAAATAAAGAACTTTAAGAATTTAATAGGTATAAAGTGTTAGAAAAGAAATACAATAGAGATGGGAAAAATAAATAAAAAAAAATAAATGTGCTGATTGAATATTCTAATAAGTGTACAAATAATTTTCCTCAAATTCTCTAGTAAACTGAATAAAACTATGCTCGATTACGATTATCAGCTATTTAATTATTCATTAATATTAAACCACTAAGTAATTAATTACCAAAAATAATTATAAAACAATTATAATTAAAAACTACCCTCCCGAATAATCTAGTTATGAATTTTAAATTAATATTCTTAATCATTTATTTTGATAACAAACCTATATCTATTTCAATGCTCTCAAACACACGCACACACACACACACACACACACACACACACACATATAAATATATATATATTTTTGTAAACTAAACTAGTTACTATTTAAATTGTTGTTTTAAACTCATTATTAATTAATTATTTAATTAGTTAGTTATTTCTTTTTTGTTCAAAAACTTCTATTTGTTATTCAAATATATAGAAAAGAATATCCAACTTTTTAGAATCATTAACACATAACTAATATTTTCTTTTTAAGAAATTAGATTATTTTACAAATTAAAATACACATTATGAGTAGAGCTTGTAGCTATATCTCAAAAATACCTTCCGGTTTCAAGGAAATAATAGATGCCGCTCAAGATTTGAAATTATTTTAAGTAAGTGAAAATGGGCCTACATAATTCATTTTCAAAGATGAAGAAGGAGAAAAATTTCGCATTCAAATTGGATATATTATATCATGTTCCTGTGCAAACTTAAAGATTAATAACCAATGCATTCACACGCTGTTTGTCTTAATTAAAAAATTTAGAGTAAATTTAGAAAGCCCAATCATATGGTAAGGCAGCTACACTGATTCAGAAACTGAGGATATTATTAATCTAAAATATGCTGTGAGTCGAAGAGGAGCTAATCAGTCAACAAGATAGTATTTATAAGCGAGGTAAGGGACAAAAAAGATTGATAACAGTTTGAAAAATGCAAAATAATAATTGAGATAACCTCTTGATGAAGAGTCAATATGTCCTATATGTCAAGAAGAGGTAATTATATTAAATATAATTCTCTTTGAAAGTTAATTACTTTTTGTTGAATTCATGTTTTTAATTCATATTTCTAGCTCTGGCTGACTACCTGTGGTAGGTAGTTATTATATTTTTTACCTTTGAGTGTTTTTGATTATGAACAAAAATAGAAGAATTTTTTATAAAATTCAAATTTTAGGATTTTGTTTTTGAGTGTAATGTCATACTAAATTAATTTTATGAAATAAAATATTTAGATGAAGGATGATTAACCTTTGACTTATTGTAGGAAAAAATGTGGCAATAATTTTCATATAAAATGTTTAAGGGTTTGGATTGATCATAAACTAAGCAGTGGAGATAAAATCACTTGTCCTATGTGTAGAACAGATATGACTAATGGTATATTTGATGATATAAGAAGAGATGAAGATGAATTTAATGTAAAGTATGTTACTCACTTTGGTAAAATCTGTAATGGTTGCAATAAGAAGAATATACTTGGTAACCTTTTCCATTGCTTGTATTGTGATAATCTAGACCTTTGCAATTATTGTTATGATTCGATGCAGCATCCTATTCACCAAAAATTTCTATTAAAGAGAAAAAAAGATTAGGAATGGGAGATCGCTCCATAGAGAATTAAGAAACCTTCATTTGGGAATATGAATTTAATAAAGAGTGGCTTAGAGTCTCAAACGTTATCTGTCAATCATCATCATTAATAGATTATATAATCTTAATATCGTTAAAAAAATAGTGGAATCGACTTGAAACCAACTTAGATTTTCAACAATATAACTGATTATTTTGTATCCTGTTTTAGTTTATTTAAAGATATTAACTAGGAGCAGTAGCTAACATCTGGTCTCTCAATTATAGGGTAAGAAATGAACAAAAATAAAAATTATTGTGCTTCTTGCAATTAGATTGATAATCATGGATTAATGAGAAAACTCTCTTGTGGTCATGGGATAGATTCATTATGTTTAAAGTAATTGGTAACATAAAATTAAATAGCTTGTCCAACTTGCTAAACTCCTATTTTAAAAGGTTATGTCACTGCTTTTGATCTAAAACCTTAAAAATTAAATTCATTAAGCGAAATATAAATTGATGGAAAGACTAATATTCCCAACAAATAATAAGATATTAACTCTACAAATGGTATAAAAAAGATGAATTTAAAAGGAAAAACTATGGCTGATAAATTTAAAGGGTCTTCAACTCAGAAAGAAGGGATCAGTGATTTAGCTTTAACAGGAAATCTCCTAATTCCCCTATAAAGTTAATAAAATATCTTTAATGGTGGGTTAGAGATTAATGGGGAAAAGAAAAATTTAAATGAGTCCGAATAATAAGATATTGGTTTAATAAACACCAAAAAGAATTCTAATTTTAGAATAAAAAAAACTACAGTTGTTATAACAAAACCACCAATCAACAGGCAACTAATTAAAAATGATTTAAATGCTAGGATAAGAGAATAGAAAGAAAATTTATCATCTCTTATTTAATAAGGAGAGTTTTAGCTGGTTGGTAAAGAAATATTCAATAAAAAAGATAAAAATGAATCAGATTAAACGATAAGGGGAAGTACTATTGGGTAATATAATAGGAGAAACTCATATGGGTAAAATGGAATTTCAAAGAATTCCAATTCTTAAATAAAAGAAAATTTAAATTCTATGAATTACAATAATCATGCTATTAATAGTTAGTATGATGAATATGTTAATGATGAAGGTAGTGATGTATAAAAACAAGATGATAGTAGAGAAATAGATATAGAACTAAATATTTAATAAACATCTATATCTAATTAAAAAAATATTTAAAAACTGCTCAATTAATCATCAGATGATCTCTATTTTAATGATTAAAATAATTAAGACCTAGTTGAAGATAATGAAGAAAGTTATGAAGAATAAAAAGAAAATTACAATTATTAACATGAAGAAAATATAAACTAAATAAACCTTGATAAGAATAATAATTATTAATAATAAAATTAATCAGATAAATCAGACTCTTGTGAAGTCGATGAAGAGGATGAGGAATTTTAAAGATTATTAATTGAAGAGTACGAAAGATAGTTTGGAGGATAACCTTAGCAGGAAAATAAATAAGAAAGTTCTTAAGCTGGAAAGCAGTTTTAAGAGGAAATTGAAAGATAAACAAATAAGATAATTAATAAAATTGAACAAAGGAATGAAGATAATGTTGAATAAAATGAAAGAAGTTCATCTTAATATTTAACTAATTAAAATACTACTGATTTTAGCTCATCTAATAATATTAATTAAATAGAAAATGAGTATCTAGATGATTTAAATGAAACTAATTAAGAAGCTTAATCTGAAGGTATTACAATCAGAGGAACTACTATTAATAGAACAAATTCTATTAACGGAAGAGGTTTTAAAAACTAAAATAGCCTAAATTCCAATAGTAATTTAAAGGCAATGAGCTTAAATCATAAAATAAGAATTTCTAACTCTTAAAAAATGAGCTAATAAAGACATGGTTAAAAAATTAAAATGCCACCAACAATGCAAACTTAATTTGAAGTTGTTGGATAAAAACCAAGAGTAGCAGCAATTTAACCTTAAGAACTCTTATTTTAATGAGAGAATTAAGTAATTGTAAATAATTAAAATATGAAAACCTAATTGATCTCTTTCTTACTGACATAAATATATATTTTACTATTGATAGAACTATTATTATAATATTTTGAAATATTTTAAATTAATTCAATTAAACTGCTTAAATGTTATTATATCTTATTCAATAAGCATTAACATATTATATCTTTGGATTAGAAAATAAATATTTCAATTCATCAATTAAATCTGTATTTTCAACAATATTCATAATCATTTATTCATATTTAATAAAACGGAATGGGTAGAAAACATTCAATTCTGTTACTTCATAAATCATCTCTTAATACACTTTAGTTAGAAATAATGAATATATAGTAATACTCTTTAAATCTAAGAAATCTTACAAAATAGTAATTAATTAATTAATCATTTTTGGTCAATTGATTAAAACCATATTATTAAATAAATATTATTTAGAAATACAAAATATAGGAGAAAGCATCGATAAGTCATCATATAATAAATTTTGAAAAAACAATTTTCTTATCAGGTGATTAGTAGATCATATTCCACAAATATATCTATTCTTTTGATTCTATTATTAGAATGGCAAAATTACAGATTAAGACTGCAACTTAATTAGGAATCCCTACTTTAGTAACAGAAAATAATCTATGATAGTTTGGCCATCTTTTATTAGGTTTTAATACAAATTGCCTTAGAAGAATAGTAAAATTATAATAAAGATGACACTGCCAATTATAAATGAAAAGACTACAGTTTTGAATAAATTTCCAAATTAAAACTATAGTTTTGTTTGGTGTAAAGAAACATGTAGCAATACAGTAAACTACTCTGGATTTATTAGAATTTGGATATATAGTTGTAGATACCATTTCTAGCTAAAACAGAATAGATCTATTGTGTTTAGAAGGCTAGGAGGAGCTATATTGGCAAGCTACTTCTGAATCTGTAATATTAAATCTAATGAAATTTTCATATATTAATAATTAATTTAAATGGGTAGAAAAGATTCAATTTGAATACATCATAAATAAATTATTGGCACTCTTTGGCTGCAATAAGCGAGTAGAGTGTAATAAACAGTTAATCTAGAAATCTTCTAAAGTAGTAATTCATCATTTTTGATCAATTGATCAAATAAATATTATTTAATAAATAAATATTTAGATATATTAAAAACAAATTGGAGAAAGAATGGCTACTACACCATAAGATAAATACAAAAGAATAAATGTTGAAGAAACAATATTCTTTTCATGCGATTAGTAGAGTTCATTCCAAAAACATATATTTTCTTTTGATACTATTATTGGTACAGCAAAATAACTGATTAGGACTGCTGCTTTATTAGGAATTCCTGTTTTAGCCACAGAATAAAACCCCTAAAAGTTAGGACATCTCGTATTAGATTTATAATAAGAAATGCCTTAGAAAAATAGTGAAACTATAGCAAAGATGACATTATCAATGGTAAATGAAAATACTAAGGAGTTTCTGAATAAATTTCCTCATCGTAAAACTGCAGTTTTGTTTGGTGTAGAGAGTCATGTAGCAATACAATAAACCACTCTTGATTTATTAGCATCTGGGTATGCTGTTATTCTAGTAGCAGACGGTATTTCTAGCAAGGGTAAAATAGATAGATCTACCGCGTTCAGAAGGCTTGAAAAAGAAGGAGCTATATTAGCTACTTCTGAGTCTGTAATCTTTGATCTAATAAGAACTGCAAAACATCCTCAATTTAAAAAAATATTATAAATTCTTAAGATGGAAAGAGTACAAACTATTGCAAAGCTATGAAATCTTTAATAAACAATAGATATAAATAGAAGAATTAATTTTAATTGATATTTAAATTAATTTATTACGCATTGCTAAATTAGATAATTAAATGACTTAATAGATTCCTTATTTGTTTTAAATATTAATATTATCAAAGATAGAGTTGAAATTTATGTAAGTGTTAGCCATCATTAAATAAATTATGAAGTCATAATATATTAGTTTACTCTTTACAATTAGGAAAAATTTAATTAATTTAAAAATATTTTACATTTCTATCCACAAATATTAGTAAAAACGGATTTCTCTATTATCAAAATTAGATTTTATGATTAGAATTGATTAAAGAATAGCCATTAAAATATTTTCATACTTTGGATTCTTTTATTGCATGCATCCAATCTTTTTTCTCATCTTTCAATATATTAAGATAAAAAATGAAAAAAATAAGTTGACAAGTAAGAATTATAAAGGGGATTAATGAATCCAAAAAATACAAACGTAAAATAAAAGTGAATAGTTGAAACAAAAAGAATATTTTTTAAACTTTTGTATTATAAACATGATTATAAGGAAGATTATTTATCTGCATTTTTATTGGCAATATTATAATTTGAGATATTTATTTTTGACTTTTGTACAATCGTTTATTCAACCCATGTACTTGTAGTTATATTCTTTTTGAGGGAGTCTTCTTTCTTTAAATAATATAGTATCTCTGTGGAAAGGTACCTATTTATTGAAATGAATTCTGTATTCAGAAGTAGTTCTATCAGCTATTTATTTATTTAAGAAAAACAATTTAATCTATAGTTTTACATATATTTATTTAAAATTTACCATGGAGAACTTTTTCAGGAACCCAACCAGTTCTGTCGAAAGATGTATGATTTTGTTAGAAGCCTGAGGTCTTAGTAAAGTACTTTTAGGTTTGTAGTTCTTTTTCAGTGTCTCTATAAGTAGGATTAGGTCTATGTTAAGGATTTCTGAAAGAGTCGTGGGTTTGAGATTACCAATTATCACTTTTTTGCTGTTAGATTATTATAACATGATTAATAAATCCGATTAATTAAAAAGAATATAATTATTTATAAGGTGTTTCTTGAAACTTTTTTTTTGAGTAAAATTATAAAAATTTTCAATTAATATATATTTATTATTTTGGTTGATTATTGCCAGAAGAAAATTGTATGGTCTAATTAAGGGATGACAAATCCAACATAGAAGAACACCATTTTAACAATAATCAATGCTTACATCGATACTAGGGTGATTTTTTAACAAAGTTTGAGCACCGAATTTGTGAGTAGTTGCAGTCAAAGAGGGATCTCTAAAATCTAATTTTTTTTACATGAATGGATGGTTAATTCATTTATTTATTAAAATAGTTATAATTCTAATATAAATATTACCATGTCTTTAGTAATTGAAACCAGTTGAGGAAAGTTTGAATGGGTTGTGAGCAACTTTAGGATTGCTTAAACAATTCTTTGTGATTTCACCATAAGAAGCACCATAGCAATTGTTAGGTTTCAATCCTGGAATATATCCAGCATAACCAGGTGGGACGTGTGATTTTGGCTCTTAGGGTTTCTATAAATATTATTTTCATAATAATAATTGATAATGGTTACTTAAAAAAGAAATAAAACATTAATCGAACTATTTTTAATCTACTTTATCTGCTTTTAATAATTATCCAATCCATCAACTAATACCTCATTTTTAATAACATACTATTTTAATTAAATTTGCTTCCTTAAACTTAAAAACTCAACTCTTTAATGGATTTACTAAAGTTCTATTAGTAGATTATCATAAATCCTCATTAATTAAGGCATTTCTTTCTTTATATTTTATAGCCTACAAAATAATCTTAAAATTTTTAAAAAATCCCTGTTTTAAGTTTTAGTTGTTCCTAATTAATGAGGAGCTACAATAGGATTGGAAAATAGTAGATAGTTTGATAATATTTAATTTAAAAAAATGTACAGGAGTCCAATGAGTACCATAAGATGTACGATAAAGTTGGTCCTTTGTCCAAGCAGAGAATTTATTGTGTTCAATAGGTCTGCTTGATAAACTTTATGTTTTTGCGGGATTATAGTCGTAGGCGTATTAGCTCATTCAACGTTAATGACTTTTCTTCTTCAAATTATCTTTTTATTTTTTATTATTATCAATCTAGATAAACACTTAATTTTTTTTTATATCAAAAGTTATTACGATAAAAACTTCATTTTATGCAAATAAGGATTGTTAAAGTATCAAAACTGCATCTTTTGCAAATAGATTTATAATAAAAAGATAAAATATCAATCAATTAATAACTGAAACTTTGAGATTGATTAATAATATATTAACTACTATTCCATACTAATTCATTTAGATTCTTTATAAGAAAGATAAAAGAAAGATACTTGTATGAAGAGAAATAATATCCATACATAGATAGATTCAGATTAATAATCAGTAGTTACGCTAAGCTGGTTAACATACATATATTGCCAATTTTACTAATAATTTAATGATAAAATGTATTTAATGTATTCAAATAAGAATAAAACAATAGATTTTAGCCAAAAATATCTACATTTTTTCATTTTTTCATCTTATAAATCTATATTATTATTTATTCAAAACACTTTAGAAGTTCCTATTGTTCATATATTTTATAATCTAACAGTACAATTCCCATTTTAGCAATATTTTTATTAATTGATAAATAAATACTTTACTTACTTACATACATATAAACTAAAGGCAATTTTATTATAAATAATTTAAACAAAATATTAATAAGATAAAGTTTATTATTTGAAGATAACAAATATTAAAAATGTTAACATAAAAATAAAGTAGAATTAAATTTATTTTTCTTTATCAAATATATTTTATTATTAGTTGAGAGAGAAGATATTTAGAATACAAATAAATTACAACTTTATCTATTGCTCTATCAAATAATTGAAATTCTTTTCGTTCTCAATTCTAAAAATTTTTAAAACGATAAAGTTATTTAATTAAATTTTCAATATTAATTTAAGAAATAAAATACAAATTACTTAATTATCAGGTACATAGCTTTTTTGATCTATTTTCTTTTGTTTTTCTTCTACTGTTAAAGGCTGAAGGTTCTCTTTTTATTTTCTTTACGTGCTCTGATTGCTTTAGAGTGTCCTGCGGTCATTGGTCTTAAATTTAGATTCTTTTAAAAACAATAATTAAATTTATAAGCTGAATACATAAATAAATACCAAATTATTTTGTAGACTATTCTGTAAAATTAGTATTAGAGGAAATAAACCCCTTATTATGAGCATTCATTATATTAGAGACATTCTTATTATAGCATTTTTAAGAAATGTTTTTTGATTTTGTTTCTTTGTTTTCATGATAGGATGAACTTCTTTAGATATTTTAGGTAAAAATAGGAATCTATTAATGAAAAGATGGACTTAAATTTGACATGGCTGTAGAGCCATTATTTTTAAGGAGTTTACTCTATCTGATCATATCACTGATTTTAGAAACATTAGATAAACCCATTTATTACACTAAATCAGGTATTTATGATTTAAGTTAATCAAACTAAAAAGCACTCATAGTATTTTCCACACTTTTAATTGCATTCCTACAATTATTATTGGAAGCTTACATTACCTACTCTAACTCCAAATACATGAGATAAATAGACAAGTTGAAAGAAATTGTTGAATTATCAAGTAAATTCTTGTTTTCTTAAAATAATTTGCTTTGATAAGAAGTAGCTTAATCTTTATCTTTCTTTGTTGACTTTTAAAAATTTAAAATAATTCCGAGAATAAATTATTTAACAATTTTAAAATAAATTTACCTAATTTCCTAAATTTATCATAGAGTTCTATGCTATTTTAGTTTATTATTCTTAACATTGCTTAACTATTTGGTCATAAATTCCCTTATCATTTTTAAATCCATCTTTAGCCTAAATTTTAGATAATAATTGTAAGTAAATAATCAAGTTAATTTACAAAAATAATTTACAGCTTTTTCTATTTTATAAAGTTCTTTCCCTTATTATTTTAGAATTTGATGCTATCTCAAAATCTCACTTTCAAATGACTCAATCTTAAAAGAAAAATAAAATATTTCCTTATTAATATCAATAGAATGATAAATAATATACTTTAGATTTAAAATGATTAATCATTTCTCTTGTTTAATTCAATACTTAAGAAATACCATTAGTAGTTTGATAACTTCCATAGCTTAATTGACTATTATTCATCTAGATATTTAGTATCTTTTAGGCTCCTTATTTAGTCCTCTTCATTAGCTAACCCCATTCCTTGTAAAAATTAAAAAAAATTAATTTAAGGCTAAATAAATCAATTAAACTCACTTTTAACAGTTTCTTATTTAGTTTATAACTTTAATGATATTTTTCAATACATGTTATTTACTTCTTAAACTCCTCTAACTATTATTACAATTTATCTTGAATAGATAAATCCTAATATTGGCTCTCTGAATATGTAATTTCTTTTTCCATCTCTTATCTTGCTAAAAAAATATTTCTGATTTCTAATTTTATTTTAATAATTATAATAAGAAATTAATATATGAGCTCAAATTTACTCAAAATTATCTTAAGAGACACGCTTAAATTTTGTTTATTTTTATATTCTAAAGCGGTAACTTACATGAATAACTTGATTAAAAATAATATGCAATTAATAATAAATGAATTTATGTAAATGATTTCAATGAATTTTAAAAATAAAATATAAAATATGAATAATATAAACAAAATCGATATAAATGAAAATAAATATGATATTTTGATTTGAGAAATAAAATCTATCCAGTCTATCTGCCACAACAGTTCATTTAAATTCTTAATTAAACTAGGCTTTTATTCTCTTCAATGAGGTGCATTCTTATCTAAATTTGATGTGTCTTAGATTTTTAATTTTCCAGTGAAAAGGGCACTTGCCATGTTTGAGCTTCTTTAAGAATCAGATGAAGTTTTATTGGAAGACTCTAAATTGTTGTGTGATCCAGACCTTTAGAATTTTTATTGAGAGGATCTAGGATCGATATTGTTAAAAAGTAAATTCAATCTTTCTGTAGTTTAAGGAGTGTAAGCAAGTTGCTCATCCATTTCAGCTTCAGATAAATATTTTTTTAATAACTTCTTTTCTTTTGAATACATCTTCCAGCTAGTGAAACAGGCATAAAGGTAAGATCTCATTTGTTGCTTACTCATACTAATTCTTTCTGAACAAACTTCTTTCCATGACTTAAATATCCTATCCATTAAGTTTCTTTCATATACTTCATAAGCCGATTCCATTGCTTCATATTCTTAGTTTCTCTTAATTTTTCTAATTTATTTTGTAAATAAAGTGATTAATTAAGTGAAAATCATAAAATATAAAAAAAAAATTTTACTTCTCAATAGAGTATTTTCTCCAAACGTTGAATGCCATCTAAATGAATGACTCTTACTTTTATACTAAATATTATTAGAGTATAAAATTTGCCTATCCTTAAGAGTCTTCAGAAAATTAATCTAAGAAATCTTCCTCTTGGTACTCTTAGACTTGAGATTAGTCGTTAACTATAAAAAATAATTTTTTGATTAGAGAAAATAAAAATAAAATTAAAGAGTTAGTTACTTGATCCACTTTAGTTTTGATTTTCCAAATTAAGACTCTTGTGTTGGTTTTATTGTTGTTATTGTGATGTTTATTTTAACTCTTATAATAACTAAAGTTGTTCTTGTTGAAGTTGTTATTATTGGTGAAGAATATTTTATTATTAATTACTTTGCAGATAGTTTTGAAGTTATTACTATTATACTTCATTTTATTCCTTTTACTCTTCCTTGTCCATAGAATTATTCGATGATTCCTTTTTATCATCTTGAGAATAACTGTATTATTTATTATCGTCGTCTACTTCTTATCCATATTCTTCAACATCTTCTTTAAATTGATTTAATTATTCCTGCAATTATTTATCATATACTTCTACTTCATCTTCATCTTCACTTTATTTTGCATCAAAGTGTTCTTACTATGATTCATTTTACTACTCTTGTTGATAAGACTAAGAATCTCTTAAATATTTTTAAAGTTGAGAATCATTTCCAGACTCATGTTCTTCGCTTTACTCTTTAATAACTAGATGTTCTTGGGAGAAAAGATTAGACTATTTAGATTGAATGTAGGTTTGAGGATTGAATTAATTCACTTATTAATTTTATTAAGGAGGAATATACTATCTAGGTTTATCAAAGTGTAAATCTGTCATATTCTATTCTTAATCATCATACTAATTGATTTATTAAAGTTAGTTATTTGTGATACCAGCTATTCTTTATTACTCATAATTAAGATTCTACTAGTTAAGGTTTGGAACTTAATTCTAATAGTTAGGCACATCTGTATAAGCTATAGGTTCTTCATAGTAGAATTCATTCTCATCGGATTGCATTTAATCTGATTGATTATTTAAATATCTTTAGTTTTGTTAAAATTGATTCTATTATTGTTGTTATTTTTATTGAAGAATCTATTGTTGCTACTATTGCAATCTTTCATATTATTGTTAAAGAATTTGTAACTATTCGTGCTATTATTGTTAAGTTAAGAGGGGCATTTATTTTTCTTGGTTTTATTCCAAACTTTAGTGTTGTTATTAATACATTTATTGCATAAATTATTATTGCATTTATTGTTGATCATACAGAGATTGTTCATTGAATTAATTCTACTCATTCTATTCAAGCTAATCAAAGTATTGCTACCTAACATTCTCATAAGCTCTTGCCCAAAAGTATAAATATTTATGTTTTCTAATATTAAACAAATATTAATTAAAAAATAATCACTTTGTCAAGAAAGGAAATTTACGTTTATTAATTTCTGTACATTAAGGCCTTTAGATTTTTTTCATTTTTATTTCTTCTGTATTGAGTGTAGATTTAAAGTATGGCAACTCTTATTTATTGTTACAAAAAAGAGTTAATAAATTTACATTGATAGAAATTAATTAATGCTTACACTGTTTTCATTTATTTAATTCTTCTAATAAATAAGTATTCTTTGCATTTCTGGTTGGTTCTTTAAGATTAGATTTTTAGATTTTTTAAAATATTAAAAAATTAAATAGCTCTCTAAGTGTTCATTTTAATTTTATGTTGCTCTATTAAGTGGTATAAAACTTGAGTCTTTGATTTATATTATTCATAAAGTAAGAAGAGTTTTTGAGCATATTAACGCTTTAAAGACCTGTTCATAGAAGCTGCTACTGTTTTGGTAGCCTTGATTTTTATGTATCTTATTTGGATTTATCTGAAGGCATTTCTTACTAATAATTATTTGTTTCTCATTAATGCCTCGTTCATGACACTAGCAAGGGTCTACATTAATTATTATTTATTAGTTTAAATTTAAATGCTTAAAAGTTGATAAAATAAATTTACCTCTGAAAATTGTTTTGCTGAGTTCAAAATACCCTTCCATAGTTTAAGAGCTTTTTATTTAAGGTAAGCTTAATGGTATTAACTAGCTTGGAATAATTGTTCATTCATCTGTTCAGCAAATGATCTAAAAATAATAAATGTATTTTTGATTTATTCTTTTTACTTTTTAATCATTAATTTATTCAACTTTTATAATTAATCTTTTTCTTTCTATTGTTTCATAGTTTATTCAATCATTGAGCTTCTATTTTATAATTAATATCTTTAAATTAGGGATATGCAAGAATAAAATAATTTTACTTTAGCTTATTCTTCTAATTAGGAGGTGAATTAAGGTTCTCAGCTCTCTTTGCAATTGCCTATGCTTATTTCTTTTAAATAAGCATTGCTTTTAAATTATAAATGAATTGCTAAGCGGATGAGAAGTATCTGAGCTAACTTAATCTTTCAACTAGCTAATTTGCTTTATAAAGAAGGGTTGACTATTTTAACATAATTTCCTCTTCTTCTTTCTTTTATTGTTATAAAGCTTCTCTGTTATTATATGCAGTTGCATTAGACATTTCCTTCATCATTTAGAAGACTTCTCTCAACTTTTAGGTGTCTTGAGCTGATTTAGGCTTTGAAATTACTAATTAATTAGATTTGAATTAATTTTTTTTAATTTAGTTTTTTAATTGATTCCATTTCACAAGTCTCTTCTTTATTTCCATTCTTGCATGATAGACGAATATATTTGTAAGAACAGAATGTAGCTTAGCTCTTTGCTCCCATAGTTTTAAGAACCTGGATTTTAATCTATAAGCATAAGAGTTTCTAATGATATTAAATTTCATTCTCTTATCTTTCAGAAGGTGAGTTTTAATCTTCCATTCAATAAATTTAGATTTAATGATTGAATTGTCAATAGTTGACCTAAAATTCTCTACTTAAAGTTAATTCTACTCGGTAAAGTATTTCCAAACCATCAAAACACCTTGTTTAATTTATATTTCCTTTTTCTAATAATATTCTCTAAGAATCTCCTAATGATTATCTTCAATATGATTTTTATTGATTATGAATTACTTTAGTGTAGTAAATATTTTGTTAACCAATTTTATACTATAAATGTTTTCAGCCATTTCATTCTTTTATTATTTTTATCTAACTAAATTCATATTCTTCTTTAAAGTAGCAAAGGATTTCACAATTAAATTAGTCCTGTAAAGCTTATAAGCTTGAGAAGATTGTTAATATTCACATTTATTTTCCTAATGATTGTTCTTAATCTATGCAAAACTTCTTCTGATTTTCTTTTTATTCAAGAATTTTTTCAACTTAGATGATTTCTGTTGCAAATTTTATCTAATAGTTTAATATGCTTTGAATTTGTTGAAGGCTTTTTTAAGTTGATTTAAGTACAAGAATGTAAGAATAAGTTCATTCTTTTTTCTATTTTCTTGTCTCTTCATAACAAATAGCCTAAACTTATTTAAGACTTAAACCACACTATTTCTTTAAAGTTATTCCTCTAACTCTTATTTTCTTTTTGCTATCTTATTCTTTTTAACTGCGTAAGCCTTCAATTTAGCAAAATTTTTCCTTTATTAAAAAAAATTAATATTGTTAAGTATAGATAGATTTAGTTATTTTACCTTTTAAGAGCATTAATTCTATAAACCTAAGCCTTCTTTGATTTTTAAATTAATTCTAAATAAATCTATTCTTATCCCTAGATAGCTTCGAAACCTATTCTCTTTTAGTAATTCTATAATGTTTGGCGTAATTTATTAATCATATTATATTTTCTCATTTTTTTCTAGCTAGATTTGACCCATTCCTATAGTATCTTTGCAGATAAATTTGAATAAACATTTTATTATACCATTTCAATCTTTTTATTCTCTGCCTTTTTTTGTTCAATAAGCTTTTTTACACCTATAAAGAATCTTTATTATAAAATCTTCTAATTAATCTTAAGCATATTAAAAAAGAACTATCTCAAATTTCTTTTCTTGCCTCTATTAGTAGTTAAAATAGCTATCTCTTAAGTTTGCTCTAACCTCTTAAAGCCAGAAAAATCAGAAACTTTAATTATCTTCTTTAAATTATTCTTAACGTTGTACCTGTAATAATTATAATAAATATGATTAAAACTTTGAAAATAAAATTTACAAATCAGCCCAGACTTATAAAACTTTATGCTTTCTGTATTTTGTTATAGCTTTATACACATCATCTTAGCGTTATTTATTGAATAACTTTCCCAACCATTGGTTGACTACATTTTATTTGATTTTTCTTTTTCTGTTTTCGTTTAAAATAATCATATTTTCATAGTTAGTCATTTTATATGTAGTGTATCTTCTCAAACCAAGCAATATCTTTCTCTTAATACCCATTATTCTATCTTGTACCACTTTTCTTTCTTGCTATTTTACGGACCACTTCTCTCTTAAGATATTAAAGTATTTTTAAAGAATATCATTCTTAATTGTAAGAATTGATTTGGCACAGAGATAGGTAATATTCTTATTAAATTGGTGTTATTTCTTCCATTGGTTCAACGAAGTTTTAGCGTAGTTTAGTTATTATTAGCATTTTATGTATTCTATACTCTTTCTCTCATACTTTTTCTTTCTGAAGTACTTTACAAATGCATTAAATATTGTTAACTTCAAAAAGATCAAGTGATCACTTTTTATTATCTTTTATTTCTAAAAATCTCTTTATCTTTAATACTTCATTATAACAAAGAATCTGCTTAGTTGAAGTCTTCTAACTAAATCTACTAAGTAACGGAAACTTTAATTTCTACAACCTAGAGAATGCCAAGCTCTAAGATGTTTCTTCATAAATATCTTTTCTACCTTTTCAGTATTCTTAGCCTACAAGATTACCTTCTTTTATCTTACATTCTTGTAATCTTTAAGCTTGTGTAAGTGATTTTACATTAATTTTTATTTATAAGCTATTCTAACTTTTTAAGTAAGAAGTTTTTTCATTTTATGACTTTTAGCAAAGTTAAGCAGCTTTTTGAATGGATTAACAAGGTATTTATTGAAAAGGAATTTTTTAAGAATGCTCTTATTACTAAATAATTAAAAAAATTTCATTTAATAAAACTATTTTTAATTAAAATGAGGATTACCTTGATGACCTTGAATGCTTATCTCGATAGTTTGCTAATGCAACTAAGCATTCTTTATAAATCTTCTATTCATATATTTTACGTATCTGCTTGAAAATATAGTTCCTTTATCTTCTATTCTCTGAGTATGTTTTCCAGCCATAAAATATTTTATTAATTTAATTTTAATCTTTAGTTTGTAGATTTTCCATAATTGCAGCTTTGATCTTATTTTATTTGAAAAAATTGGATGGTTTTAATTTAAATATTATCTAAATATCATTTAATTAATAAATATTTACATTCTTCTCTCTGATGGCAAAATTTTGAATTGCTTAGAATGATTTAATTATCAACCATTTCTTATAATAAATGCCAGCTTATTCATAATTTTCAGAGTAACCTCTAGAAGAGGAGAATTCTCTGCGATACATTTTAAAGTATTTTTACAATATCTTCGTTTCAATTTTTTCTTTTATAATCTTATAACTATCTCTTGAATTCTTTCTTTCTGAAGTTCTCTTACTGAAAGCTTTGAATACGTTCTATAAAAGTAATTCATAAGAAAATTAAAATGTAATTTGGTAAATATTCAATTTCATTTACTTCGATCATTTTTTTATTTAATTTGGTTTACATTTTCTCAACACAGAATCTCAAGCACACTGATTTAATCGAGAATTGCTTCATGGCTTAGAAATGTTTTGAGTAAGTTTTATTTAATATTCTCTTCCTAAAATTATTTCTTTGTCTATATTTTCAAATAAAGTAAATTAAATTAACTAATAAATAATTATTTTATTTACTAAACGAGAGAAATCCAGGATTTAAAAGATTTGTTAAGGATAAATTAGTTTAGAGTTTAGTGAGATTAGAAGAGTTTTTCTGTTTAGGATTTATTGTGATAGTTAATAGAAAGAATACTAGGGAATGTGAAAAATATTTAATGTCCAATGATTTGGAGAGCTATTTCTTCATCTATTTATTATTCATTAGCAAAATCTTAATTTTCATCAAACTTAACAACGTTGTGTTAAGATTATCTTTGAGTGTGATAAACAAAATTTTATTCAGAAGAATTTCTTTAATAACGTTAATTGTCGCTTTCATCCTATTCAGAAAGGTATTAATTATCTTGATGATGATTCTCAGTTCTAGATGTTTTATCATTCTATGCTCTAGGTGGTGCAGGTGAAAATGACCTTACAGTGTCAAATACTTAATTGGGATTATTATTCTACATTGCTGTAGCTTAAGTACTTCTTGAATATAAGTAAGTATTTCTGCTCTTTTGAGTTGGTAACATTTTTTTTTAGTTCGATAATAAATTATGGTGGCTATTTGAATTTTGCATGAGAGATTAATGAGTAGGTCCAATGTTTTAATTTTCATAATGTTCATCATCGCTTTCGACTTTCCCAAAAGATTGCTAGTGCTATTTCATCTAAAGTTAATTTTTTTTCTACATAAACATAACTTATTCTTTAAATGCTTCAAATTAAATATTTCTTTATTAGCTAATCTAGTAATCACTTTCATTTAGGATTAATACCATCATTCTATAAAGAAAATAGATAATTCTTCCATCTTTATATTTTTATTCTTTGTTTTTAAATAATTATATGAATTTTTGCCACTACTTATAATGTTTATTCAACATTCTATTATAATTATAACCCTATTAATAAATAATATAAGTAAATTTACAATTGAGTTTAAAAAAGCAAAAACAATTTACATCTGTATGTTCACACTATTCTCTGCTATTAAATAAAAACAGTTTCATGTGGTAAAAAAATCTTTAATTCAGGTTTTTATTGTAAAGATCATCAGCTCTTTAGCCTTATATTTTAAAGTATTTAATCATCCTAAAGTTATCTAACATTGAAAGAAGAGAGTGCTATTTTAACTATATTTCGATTGCTTTATTTAAAATATCCTTCTTTTTCTTAAAACAAAGTATGGATTTTATATTATTCACGAATCTGTCAAAACAAATCTTCTTTTCTAAAATGGTTTATTTTATCTTTAAATCATTCTTCACTAAAATCTTTTCAGCTTTCTCATTTTTTAACTGCTTTAGATAATCAAATACAGTTCTTTTTAAATGATTAGATGACATAACTTGAGTTCTTTCCAATTTAAGTCTATTAGACATCTTTAAATAAAATAGAAAGAATTGAAAATAAGAATTGAAAAAATAAATAATAACAATCCGTTACATGATTTCTTGAAAATTATATGAGTTTTTAAAAGTATTTTTGCTTTAATTGCTATTCTTTTTTATATTTTGCAGCATAATAGGTGTATTTATCAATCTTCCCATCATTTAATCTATCTCTCAATTCGTTAAAGCATTTTCTAAGTATGTTTTGTCTTTTTTTCATCACAAAATTTAATTTGGCTTCTTTCCAAGTATTCTCTTCTTAAACATATTATTCCTATTTATATTAATTTAGCAATTTAAAAATACATTTCTCAAGATTGATTCATTTATTAATTACCCATTTCTCAAAATATTTCCTTTAAATCTTAAATTAAATGTACTTCTCAACTTATTCCTCTTTATCAATATATTCTGTTGCACCTTTCCATCTTTTTATGTATTCTTTCCAGTTAGCAAAATGATAATGAAGGACCCATCTTCTCTTTTAGAATATTTAAAGGTTTATTATTATTTTAATGTGAATCAAATTAAAAAATAACAATAACATACTCTTAATCCCTTTGCCATTTCGTTACGAATTTCATCAATATCATCTTCAATTTCTTCTACACTTCTTTATCTTTTTTCAAAGTCATATTGAACTACATTTTCTAATTATTCATTTTATTCCCTTTATTGTTTCATAATCTCATGAGAGCGAGAATCAAGTGATAAATATTTTTTATGAGAAGCAGGCATAAATTAATTTTGCTAGTAATCTCTTGTTTCTAAGGATAAATATTTCTTATGGTCATTTATATCATCTCTTTATTATAAGATTGAATTATCTAATGATTTATTACTGCCTAAATTCCCATATCTGATATTTTGTTAGTTTGGGAGCTACTATTTCAATATTTATGGATTATTTATAGAACTTATAGGACTTTATATATTAACGTATTCTTCTGCATTCTATGTGTAGAATCTAACTTTCTATGACTATTGTTGATTGATTCCACTATTAAATGAGTTGTTATTAGAATTACTTGTATTTAATCTTGCTTAAAAATTAGATAGTTTTGTATTGTTCAAATAGGGGGATAAGCTACGGTTATTTTAATGAGCAATTGGAGAGATAGATCTATTCAGATTATTGCTACTACTAATTTTATTATTTGGTGAGTAACTGTATTTGCGAATATTATATCTCTCATTAATATGTCCTTATTCTCCTTATTCTGTAGCATAGCGGTATAAGTTATCATTAAATGGGTTAGGCACCTTTATTCCTGAATTAGAAATATTTGACTTAAATGATTAATATTATCCGAGTCTTCCTCTACTTTAATATTAACTCTAATTCTAACTTTCAGGATTCACTCTTTCATTATCACTTCTTACTTCCTATGCATCTTCATTTTCTTCTCCTGAACTAGTATCAAAATTTTTAAACTATATATTATATTCTTTTCTATCATTCCTTTCATTTCTACTGCCTATCCCTGCATATTTTGGAGATAATGATTGATTCTTACTACTTTATTTGCTTTTCCTATTTCCTTTTTTTGTCAGTTACTTTACATATTTTTCTGAGTTATCACTAAGATCTGATAATCCAGAATTCTTTCTGCTAGTTTTCATTTTTAACTTTTATAATTCTTTATAATTTGTGAGTAAACTCCTAAGTTCACTATCTTGAGCTCTTCTTGAAGCATGTATAATTATTTCATAAATTTGATAAGCGAATGGGTCTTCAAAACTAATTCCGCTATTTTCTATATAAAATATATTATTTATGACATGCTTATTCTTATACTTTTTAAAAAATGTTTTTTCAGAAGTAACTTGCAAAATATTAAATAATAATGGTAAAAGGATAGAATGTAAGTAAATAATTATTCTCCAAAGTGCTAAATGAATCTAAATACCTATATAAGTATCATATGCTTTCAAAATATCAAAGATAGATATATCTTCACTTGTATATGGAATCAGCCTTATTATTTCCTAAAGAGCTTGCTCCTCACTTCTAAATAAGGATGCCATATCTTTAATCTAATTTATAAGCTTGTATTATTATTCAGATATTTAAAAATTATGCTCTAATAGAGAGATAACTATATGATAAGTAATACTCTATTTATATATCAATTATCTTTTCTTTTTCTTTAATATTTTCTATTTAACTAATTGTATTAATCTTAGCCAAATAAATTAATTTATTAGTCACTTTGTATTCTTTGAAATTAAATAATATTTGTTTGTTATTTTTTTTGAATTTTACTTTATCGCACAATAAATCCTCCATTTTGAAATTTAATTATCATATAGCTTATTGCAAATCCAGCAAGATATGAACAAACAATTATGTTTCAGCCAAATAAATTAATAAATATTTAAAATTTTCATAATTTATTTTGTTCAGTCATTTTTATTTCTAATTCAATATCAATCAAATCAAGTTTTTCAAATTAAGATATATAATGATAAAATCTTCCTTCATTCACCTCTTAAAAATACTGACTCTTTTATCTTTCATTAAATTTAATATTTGAAAAATAATTTTTTGATTTGAAATAATTACTAGATTCGAATGATGATAATAAATATATATTAATTATTGATCTTTAATTTAACATTTTATATTAGAATTTTGAACTTTAAATTATTAATTAAATAAAAAAAATACATAAATGATACTTAAAGATATTAAATAACTTTATTAAACATTAAATATGAACAATATGAATGAGCTCATATTTTACTAGAGTTAGAAAATAATATTTATAGCTTACTTATAGATTCAAAAGTAAAACAATAAATCCATTACTAATTAATTAGAAGAAGTATAATTACTATAAAGAGATTTGCTGGTAATTAAATTGTTATAATTCTGATTTTCATATATTATACAATATTACCTATCATAGAAGGCAAGACAAAAGAATATATTTATTCACTTTAAAATAAAATGTTTTCAAATAATTATTAACAATAAACTCTAAAGAGTCAGATAGAAAATTAAGAAGGAAGTAATGCTGAATTAATTGTAAATATACCTCAAAATTGGAATTTATTTAGGTGTAAATAAATGATTATTGCATTTTGTAAAATTAGGAGATGAAGGAAAAACTTAGAGAAAGAGAAAACAATAATGAACATTTATCCAAATTTGAAGTTTATTTGAAGGGAAAGCTGGAAAATGAATTGCAAAAAAAGAATAAAGAGAAGAAAACTTTAGATACGGATCCATTTAATTAATAAAGAAAGTAAGCAATGAGTCACACAATAGATCAAAAGTAGGACATATATGAGTATGTATAAAAGGAGATATAAATGGTAAATAATTATATTTTTCAATATTAATAATCAAAATATTTTAACTATTGATATATGTAGCAAAAAGAAGGGATAAAATCTCCTACAAGTCTTTCATAATAGTATAATAGTAATTATTTAGATCAACATACAAAATTTAAGAAGGTCAAGCAAGAGGATTTCTATTCATAATAGAGAACTCGCCCGTCAACTTCATACAACAGAGCTCATCCTGAGATAGTTCATGGGGAAATTCTGAATGAAAGAGATGAGAAATAGCTAACTAAATATAGGAAATAGTTTAACATGCATCATTTTTATAATGATTGGTTGAATGAAAAAAAGATAAGATTGAATTCATAGATTGATGTAACTATTAATATATTATTACTCTTTAGATAAGAAAGAATACTTTGATTATTTTCTCTACATTCACTAAAACCTATAAGGAGTATTTTATAATAACCAATCAATCCTACCTATTAATTTTAATAAAAAATAAAAAATTTAATAGGAAAAATTGTTAAATTGCTTAACTCAATTACATTTAATGTACCAACTAACTAAAAGATTAAACTTATCAAAATATCTTTTAAGAATATATGGAAGGAATTTATTTAAAATTCATTCCAATTTATAATATATAAATATCAAGGGATAATTAGTTAAGCCTCATCATCCATTTTATACATTTTTAATAAAATAGAGAATATAATCACATTATTTACTTTATCTTAATTATAGTTGATACCCTCCTTATTTAACGCATTATAATCTATCTTTATAAATAAAGGCATATGTAAATAGTATCTCTAAATTGAATCCAATAGAATAATAATAAGAAGAATATATTCTTAAAGATAAGTTTTTTTTAAGCTCTGATAAAAGAAAACATATAGAGAGAATAACGAGTGCTAGCCATGGCTCTAAAAATTAAAGCCTTAAAAATTATATAAGTTTACACTCCAATCCTACTTCTATAACTCCTGTATAATTATAAACTCCAACATAAATGTCTTACAAATAGTTTAGAATATAATCAGCAAATTATAACAATAATTTTACAACTGAAGCAAAAAATTTCAATAATAAAAATGATACTCTTAAAAATAATAAAACTCGTGTTTTATCATCTGCAATGACTACTCCTAAACCCTAAAGTGCTTAAAAACAAGGTACAATAGTTAGACCTACATCTACTAATAAAAATAAAAGTCCAGAAAAGAAACCATTTGTAATAAATAACATTCTTGAATCTAAAAACGAAATAACATTATTTAATAACTTTGTATATAATTCTCCTTTCCCTAAATGGCTTGTATAAAATCCCAAATATGAAGAGTTAAAGTCATCAGAATAGTATGATATGAATAAAAAAATTATTTCTATTTGCAAAATGGAGTAAATTCATCTTATTAAAATTAGAAGAATTAAAGTTAGATTGAAATTTTATTATCAAATAGATCCTTTAATAGAAATGATTTTTAGAAACACATTGTTGCCTTATTTTTATAGAAAATCTCACTTTTTAAAATGATGCCCTTTCATATGTTGGAAGTTATTGCATCTAGGCTTTCTTATCTTTTTGTTGATTAGAATCAATATAGTAAAATATTAATTTAATATTTAATTATGGAATTAATCTTTAGTATTATTAAAGTATGTAAACAAGGTGATAAAGGTGATTGCATGTATATAATCTTTCAAGGTTAAGTTGAAATTATCATTAATGGATTTGTTATTAAAAAAATCTTTTGCGGAGGTGAATTTGTAGGAAGAACAGCTCTTGAAACAGATAAGCCAAGGTACTAATTCAAGCCAAATATATTCATTTATTTAATATACTTCTATTTAAAAGAAATGCAGATATGAGAGCGAAGCAACCATGCCATCTATTAGTATTATCTAGAATGGATTACTAGTAATGTTTAAGTGTAAAATTTTTATTTAATCTAAAAAATAACTATATATTTCTATTAAAAACTCATAAAAGAGAGCACTTGTCAACGAAAAAGGCAATCTTGCTAACTTCATATTAAATCATCCTTTCTTTAGACATTTCAGAGCAGATAAAGTAGAAAGACTTTGTGAGGAAATAAAAGCGCGTTTTTTGGCACCAAAAGAATGTTTATATAAAGAATCAGATCCTATTGATAATTTCTACATAATAAAATAAGGCCATTTAATAAAAACAATGTAAGTAGAATTATAATAGCAGAATAAATGGCCCAATAAAGATGAAAACGGGAATGTATATTGGGAGAATTACATATCGTCAAAGAAAGTAACATATACAATAGATTTTACTGCTGGAGATATCTTAGGATATTATGATATAATGATTCCCAATGAAAATGGGGTTCGTACAGAAACTATAGATTCAATATCAGATACTTTTGTCCTTTTTGTTAATCGAAATATCTTTAATATGAGTATACATTTTAATCTTCCGTTTAATCAATGAATCAATCGATTGATTAATTAATTGATTGACTATATATTTATTTAACAATTCGTTTTTAACTTATTTTCTTTTTAGTATTTGATGAAGATGATATGATTCTCTTTAAAGAAAACCACAGAAAAAAATATCCTTCAAATACTGATAGTCTTAAATAGAAAATAAAAGAAGAAGAAGGGATGATGAAAGCTAACATCTAAGCTTTAGAAGATGGTGTTAGATTGAAGTTAATGTCATGCGAATAAATGAAATTAGAAAAGAATAACTTAAAAATTAATGAATTTATAAAACACTAACGAGAAAAAAAGAAAACTGAACTTAAAAAGAAGCTTCCTTTTGAGTATAAATAGCCTGTAAATAATTAATTGATTATTTTTTATCTCTACTTATTTTTCTTATTCTATTTATGAAATAATAAATAATAGGTAATCAGAAAGTTAAAAAACTAGAGTGACTGATGTTAAAAGAGAGGGAAAAATTTAAATAATAAAAATTTTTAATTTAATATATTCTCCTTACGCATTTTCCATGTAATCAATAAATCAATAATTAAAATTTTGCACTTGTAATCTTAATAAGGGAATCCATCCACTCATTCATACTTAACTCTAAATTAATAATAATAAAAAAAAATTTTATCTTTTTTATTTTGATTGATTGTAAATTGCCAAAGAATGAATTAAGAATAGTAAATGAATGCTTTATCACTTTTAAATATATAAAAGCTAATAATAAAAATAACTTTACTACTCTTATAGTTGATGCTCCAGCCATTTCGAAAGGGAAGCACAATGAATATCTCTATTTTTAAAGTGTAATATTATTCTGTTTTACATAAATTTTTTAAAATGGAAAATCTTCTGTAATATAAATTTACATATATTTATTTGATATTATTAATAATAAAAAAATTACCCTAATTATTCAAATTAGATAGATATGAATATTAGTGTAATCTAAATTAATTTGTTTTTACTTGAGGCTATAAAGATGAAAAATCAAAGGCAATTTTTACTAATACTGTATTAAACATAATTTTCTTGATAAAAAAACCTAAAAAGCTGTCTATTTTTTTAGATTGTAATTTAATTGGCTTAGTAAAAAAACTTAATTTGTGTAATATATTGTTAAATAAATTACTTCTAAATCACATAATAAAGTAATAGATCAAAAATAAATAACTAATTACAGAAATAAGAAAGGAAAAAAAAATGAAAATCCAAATAAAATGGATACAGTTTTACATAATCATAATAGCATTTATTAAAGAAGACCTCTACTCTCATTGCGCCCCATTATAGTAATCTAGTGAATAGTTCAAAAGTCTTTATAGGTCTTAATACATGTAAAAAATAGATGCATAATCAAATTCAATAATGAATGTTATTAAAGTAGCACGTTAGGCAAATTTAATATTTATTGGATCAGGTGTAGGGGGTATTACAATAATTGACCCTTCAAAATCCCATTCGATTGTGTATAGTTCACCTTCTTTATTAGGTTCAATAGATTAAGATTTCGATGTAAACTAAGAAGGCAACTAACTTTATACATTTAATTCTACTGGGTTCTCTGTATACACTTATAAAACACAATAGAATGCCATGTCCTTATTCTATCACGATCCATACCAAATTAATATCGATTTAATAGCTATAATTTACTCATCTATGAATCGTAAAGTATATTTAGGTTTTAAAGATGGCAGTTTAAGAGTTTATAATGTAAATTCTATGAGTGTTTCATTTTTCACTTAGATTTCATTGTAAATTAACACTTTAAATGGTTTTTAAATTTCAACCGACGGGAAATATATTATCACAGGAAATTATGGTGATGGAAATATCATTTTTAGATAGTTATTCACAAGTACCACAATTCAACTTATCAAATACTATCAAAATTCTTCTATTTTATCGTTTAGAGTTTTATTGAATGATGAAAACACAGTATTATTTTCTTGGAACTATTGGATAGGCTTATCTGTTTTCATTCTAGATAATGTTCTTGAATAAATAGAAAAAGATTAAACTTAATTTAATTTACCTGTAAGCAAGTAAGGAGTAATAAATTATTGGTGGGTTAATTCAGAAAACATGTCTTAATCCTTTGTTATAAAACTCTCATAGGATAATTCTCATCTTTATCTTGGAGCTCGTTCTTATGGTTATTACGTTATAGATGTTAAAGATCCCTCAAATATAAAAATTATTTATAATATCCCTTAGGAGGGCTATGCCTAATCAATTGGTTTTACCTCTGACGAAAAATTTTTATACACCTCAAATCAAGAGAGTGTATTTGTTTTTAAATTAGAAAGTGCCAATTACAACAATTAATATCTTAATTTCTATAATCCGCATAGAAGTATAAATGGTTTCATTTACACTCCTTCAGCAAAATTCTATGGATACATTGATCCTGATGAATAATTTATTGTTGTTACACTTGAATTGCTTGGATTGGTTATGCTCGAAATAAAAAAGAATCCCTAAAGGCTAGAGATAATAAAAATTTTTGGATTAGGAATTATAGATAATGTATCAGTTTTAGGAAAAACAAATACATTAGTTTTTCCTTCAGATTTAAATAATGAGTTAGTAAGAGTCTATGATATTACTGACTTTAAAAATCCTACTCTTCTCTAGACAATTATTTCTAATGAAGGATCTATGTTTAGAACTGGTTAAGTTAATACAAGAAATGATGATTATATTTTTGTAGAAGATAAAAAAACAATAGTTGTAATTGATTGCAAATAAAGAGGTAACTTTTATATTAGAAAAGTCTATGATGTATCTAAGTAGGCATTAGATTAATTCTGCGCTCTATGGACAACTCAAGATGACAAATATTTAATAGCTGGTATTTGTTAAATTGGAATCTTTGTTTGGGATATACAGGATGTAGATAATATGCAATATATTGCAAATTACCCATTAAGATAAAGCATGTTCTTTTAAGAAGATACCTTGGCAAAGACAAATCATTTATATGTTAGTAATGGGCTAGAGGGCTTTCTGCTATTTGATTTAAATGATTTACCTTAATTCAAACTACTTGCAAAAGTCTCAGCAAAAGGATATGTATCTAGAGTTATTAGTGGCAGGAATGAATAGTTCTCAATAGCAACAACATTTGATTTAGGTTCTTTAAGTTTATTTGATATGGAGGATAAAAGTAATCCTCTGCTAATTAGTAGATTCATTTATGGATAAGAAACGGCTAATTAAGCCTTCATCCAGAAAGCTTATGATTATATATACATTCTGGGATTAACAGAGATAAGAATTTTACCTTTATTTTCAACATCTCTGATTCACAGTGAAATTTCTGAAATTTAACATTATTAAACTAATCTACAAAGTTATAGAATGATGAATTAAGACGAAATATTTTACGTAGGATAGTACATTCAGTTTAAGTATTAGCTAATCTATCCTTAAAAAGGGCAGAAAATTACAGGCATATTTTATTTGTAAAATAGCAACCTACTCTAATTACCATTCTGGATACAATTTGATTATTATAATTATTAAATGATTGTGAATGTTGTGAAAGAAGCGCTCGGAGACTCAGAATCCAGCTCAAGTTAAATTTAACTTAAAACAATCCTCCTTTAAACTTCCTTTCCTATCGATTAAAGTGCTTTTGTGTCAGATGAGTATAATATTGATGCTGCACTTAGTCTAGAAATCTGGAATTAATTATCTTAATAAAACATAATAGGAGAAAAGAATTATATAAAATACGTGTTCCGTCGAGAACAATAACTTTACATTTTCCTCAAAAACTCCTCAAATCAACTGACCAGTGACCAAGTTGAGTACGTGAAATATATTCTATCTGAAAGCACCTAATTCAATCCTGTTTATTTCAAAATTTCAGATTCTCTCATATTTGATTTGAAATAAATAGATTAAATCATCCAAACTAACTCGACTAGTGTGAATCTCATTATCAATCTTGATGAGAAATTCGGATAACTTGTTTAGAAACTCTAAAATTCAGATACTGTTGTCTTTAGTATAAATACTGCAAGGTCTTAGATGAAAATTTCTGGTTTACCTAAAAATGTAAATGTTTTTCTTGCTGATAAATTAGAGATCTTTCTCTACAACAATACTGACCCATCTTCCGTTTAGATGGAAATTTAAATTGATGATTCAATTAATTTTATGATGATCAACCATTATTTTCTTCACGAGCTTTCATTTTTTAAAATTCGTAAAAGATTGGAAGTAGCCCTTCCTCTTTAAATATAAATAGCTTAATAGTATGAAAACTCTGATTTATGGATAGAATCAGACACTTAAATATCGTTTTCTTAATAAACTTTTAAAAATTGCAATTTCAACGAACTTACTTTGAAAGCAGAAGTAAAGAAATCCTTAAACTCAGAATACACAGAATTACTTCCAACTTATTGGCTTTAATTCTAACCTTTATCATTCAGAATGACAGGCATAGCGCCTTCCAGTTTATTTTTAAAAGACATATGCTTTAGAATTACAGCTGACGATTCATATTCATAAATTACTGATGAATTCTGTGTAGAATTATCAAAAATTCCATTTATTTATGCAATGAATATGATAATTTAGATAGTTGGACCATTAGCCTTCTTCTTTTCGTTTTTCAAGTTCAAACATGTATTCTATAACATGTTTGTTCCTAGATTTAACATTTATTCTTAAGAATTGGCTGAAGAAGGATAGCTTTATTTCAAGAAGATTCCAATAATAGGAAATTATTTGGAGATATCTCAGTTATTTTTTATTTAATTTTTACAATAAAAAAAACTATTAATCAATGAATAACCTTTTACCATTAGTTAAAAATTAAAATTTTATTTTTTATCAAAGTTGAAAAAATTGTAATATAAATCATCAGATGAGTATTATAAATGGGAACTATCGTGGAAATTAGGCGAAGGAAAACAATCGTATGATTTTTTAAAAATCTATGAAACTTGGTTCTCGAGTACAGAATATACTAATTCAAATTTGCTCTACCACAAATCTATATCATAAATTTATTAGAATAATGGAAGAATTACATACTAAGGAAAAAGTATACCCATTACTGATTATTTTTCTGAACTAAATGATTTAACAAGCCTTATGGCTAATTGCTTTAAGAGTTTAATTTGTTTTTAGATATTGAAACAGGATTTTAGATCCTAATCACTCTATAAATATATAAAAAATTATATTAGAAGTAAAAACAAAAACTAAGATTGGTATTTAGAGGTAATCTAAATTCAATCTATTGATGAAAGGAATAAATACGGCTAATAAATAGTATTACCGAAAGCTACAATAAAATAGAGATAGCTTGAATTAATTGTAGATTAAGTAGAATCAATCCTAAAGTCTTCTTCTAATATAAGTAAGAATTTACCTAATAAATATTGTGATGTAAATATGCATCTAATCGCAAATGCACTATAATTTGATGCCCTTGGACTCAAGCCATAAGAAAATATTTTTTCTTTATCCTCTAAAGGAGAATCTTTGCATATATAAGAATAACAATTGTAGTTGATAGAAACTTTTAAAATTTTCTAACATTCCAGAATTAGCAAGGTTAGAAAATTCTTGAACTTGGATTATGTAAAACTAACATCTCATTTGAATAATAAGCTACCAAACTGGATGAAGTATGAATATTAAAAATCTTTAGTAATAATCTAAGGAACACCTTCTTTAAATGAAACAAGTGATATTTTGCTAAGATTCTATGATACAAGAGGATATATAATTAAATAATATAAAATAGTAATCGTTCATAAGAAAAAAGTTTTAGAGCCAGACTATTTAGATGAATTTAACCACGATGACCAACATGTAGATTGGGCTCTCAATACAAAAGAATACATTGATAATCAGTAATAAATAAGTAGCTAGATTATTAAAGAAGATCAAATGAGAATAAAAAATAATTCTATTTCAACTTTAAATGAAACAAAACTTATGAAATTGTAAAGAACATGTTCTTTATCTTAACAGGCTTCCCCTTTGTCTAGTAGCTAACTTTTGTAATCTTTATAAAAAAATAATCTTAGGAGTTTATTTTCTAAGCAGAAAAATGGAAGTGACCCTGTGTAAATTTTGGAAAATAGCAATGAAGATAATTAAAGTATTAAAATTAATATGAATAGAACATCTGTAATTTATAACTAAGATAACTATTTATCTGATTGAAAAAGTATAATTTAATCAAGATTTTAAAGTTAAAATTAATTTTCTAAATATAGTAATAATATCTATCATACATATTCTATCCCTTTTTTTAGAATTTTATTTTTTAATTAAGAATATTTCTTGTAAAGTTAAAAATCCTATTTTTGTTTGAAAAAATGTTCCATCATTTGAAAAAAACACAACAAATTAGAAAATCAAGAGAGAGATGGTAATATTACATACAGTATACTTAAAAATAAACTGACTGATTAAACTAATATATGTAAAGGTTTTGTCAAAATTAACTTTCAATTTTAGTTAATACTATATCTTCCGATTTTTATATAAGGAAACAATATTATTATTGATATTTTATTTAAAGTAGTTTGAATTATTAATAGATGAAATAAATTACTTCTATTCATTAACTCTGTTTTTATTAGTTTATTAAATTGTAATTTTTTCTTTTCAAACAAAACTCTTTAAAAATAAGCAAGACCAAAGCATCTTCTTCTAAATTAAATGTCACCTCACTAAAGAGAATTTAAGAAAAGATAAATTATAGCATGGAAAATAAGTGGTAGCTCAGATTATAGATGGGAATCTATTTTGGTATATGGATAAATATCGATATTTCTCTATCAATAGAAATATCAGAAATTATTTAATTTGTTTAGATAAATTGATAAAAAATATCAATTTTCTATTTAATATCTAAAATATAGATGAAAAAAATCTATTTTTTCTAATCGATTTTAATATCGAGATTTTAAATATTGAAAAAAAAATCTATTGAAATGCACTGAGAGGAAAAGACAGATAGATCACCGTTTTGGACAGAAGAATATATGTAAAAATTTCAGAAAAATATTATTAATTATTTAATAATTCTTATAATTATAAAAACTTACATACAATTTTAAATATTTAGTTAAACAAGATTAATTTTATTAATTTATTTTATAGATTTTCTTTAATTTAATCACTCATTATTCAATACAATAGTATCATTAAATTTGTTTTAGGTAATTTCTTACATTTAAACGTTCGATTTTAGAGGTAAAAATTCACTCTATAAAGCCACAACATAACATTTTGACTTAACCTTTTCTCTTAACTTCTTAAAATTCAAATAAAGTCTATGTGGATATATTGGAAAGTATTTAGAAAAGCAAGAGAAATATCTGTACTTCTACAATCTTTTCAGTTTATTAGAAAAGAATGAAATAATTATCAGAAATATCAAGTAGGTAAAATAGGTGAATTGAATAGCTTAGGAGATATAATAAAGGATTTGAGCGAACTTTAATGATGAATCCTAGGTGCTATTATTTAATTTTGATTATCTGAGAAGAGAAGAAGCAAGGATGTTAATAATGGCTACAATAATAGTTATTGCCTCTAACCTGTTGAATTATCTGCTTATGAATGGCTAGCATTGAAAAAATATGCCTAAATATACTACTAAGCATATGCTATATAAAGTTACTAGAATTACTGATTAATCAATAAATAGAACTTTTATAGATACTATAGATATCTTTAATATCTATCGAATAATCTCCCAAAAATAAAACTTCTTTTTATATTCTCTATAGAAAAATCCAAATTTGAGAAGTACTCTTACTGTATTTAATTTATTTCTCTATAAAAAATATAGAAGAAAAAGAATAACTGGACTTATAAAGCAAAATATAATCAAAATAATACCTCCAAAAACTCTTATTTTTGTTAAATTACTATCGCTATCACCACAATTTAATGAAAGATCTATCATCAAATAAGACTAATTATACTGCAATTAAACACATTTAATAGATTCAAGAGACAATTCTAAAGTGATAGAGTAAAAGGAGAATACAAAAAGGTAGGTGTAAGTCATAATGATAATATTAAAGATCATTTTCAGAGATACTCTTTTTAGAAGCCAGCAAACGAATAAAATTATTGCTATAGAAACTAATGCAATAAGAGGAATTAAAATACATAAGATTAATTTTGTAAATCCAATATTATAGTTAGATGGTAATTAGTCAACTAGGAAGCAATCCAGAGATATAAATTATGAATTGAGAGGATTGGATGAGAGAAAAGAGAGATAATCCATTAAATTCTTTTAAGATATAAAGTTTGATACTTAATAAATTGAGAAATTAAACATAAGAGTCTTAATAATTACAGAAGTTTCCCCTTATATTTACACACTGCTTCCAATAAAAATAATGTTCATTTTTGATAAATAATTAGAGTATAAGATGTTTCTTAAACTCCTAAAATTACTATAAATTAGTATGGTAATTATCAAGTAAAATGAACTGATAAATACTATTATTTTAGCTGCATTTGATTTTTCATTCCCACAAAGGTTACATTAAAATGTACCCGATTATCCAAAGGAAGCATTCCAAAAGATTCCTCTTCTATCACAATCAAGGCACTGTGGCCCGATGTATCCTTCGGTACAAAGATAATTCCCTGTTTAATTACCTCCTTAACAATTATCTTATTAAATTGCACATTCATAAATATAAGTGTCATTAACTGTATACTGTGATCTCCAATATCCTGATTTCAAATTTGAATAATTAGCATAGCACATGTCAAATATATTTGTATTGCAGCTTATGCATTAAGAGATTTAATTATTAAATATACCAAACTCATTTTCTTAATTTTAATAAAATTATCTTTCAATTTAATTCTTAATGTTAGGTTTAGTTTGCTAAAGAAAACGATTTAAGGCATTACTATTCTACTGTTCTTAATTTTATAAATACTTGATTTATTTAAGTTGATTAACATAATTTATTGTTATTTCATTATATTTTAATATTAATTCATCACTTTTATCATTTTATGTCATTTTCTATTTTATATTAGGATCAATATAAATACTTGCTTCATAGTTTGCTTTGGAAGTATCACAGAATTTACACATATACTCTCCATTAACTAATTGAATAAGCTCCATCCCAGTTGTGCAGTAGTTAGCAGGAATTGTAAAATTTTAAGTAATTGGAAAAGAGTCAGCAAATTTAAGAATGATCTTTTAATTTGTAATAAAGTTGGCAGGGTTTTAGTATAAAACCATATAGGGAAGATTATTCATTATAGGGATCTCAAATTACTAGAAATTCTATTAAAGGGTTGTTGAGAGTTAGCAAAATGAATACAAATTGATAGGAATATTTAATAATTATTTATGAAGATTATTCATTTCTATATTGAAATAGATAATGTACAACAAACCTGAGTACATAATGTAAGTATTGTTATTATACTATCTGAGCTATCTATAATAGAAATCAGTTCCTCCTAGATTCTGATTGTACTCGTAAATTGAATCTACAGAGATACTTTTGAATCCTAACAAATAATTATCTTCATAAAATGTTGCTTTGTTGTCAATGAATACAATATTTAGTATTTCTAAAATATCTGATTAATTGCTTAGAAATAGTCCCCCACCTACTTAACTCTTGCAATTGGTCACAATTACATTAGATACTTTGGTTAAGACACCCCCAAAAATAGCACCTCCAAATTAAGAACTAACACAATGATCGAATATTGTATTAATCAGTTTAAGAGTAACACTATTAGTATTTCCAAAATTTAAGCACCCACCATTTGAATTTTTGTTTGAATAAATATTAGTAAACTTTGTATTAGTTGAAGTGAATTGTTAGATTTCTATTAATGAAGCAAAAGAAAATTCCATATTTTTCATGTTTACAGTGGAATTGTTAAGCAACACCGATTATCCACTAATTAGACTTATTAATGGATTTCCACTCCCAAATTTTTATTCCTCTGTACCATCATAAGGATCTATTGGAAGATTTAATTGATTAAGAAATAGCTAAGAGAAAGCTGTTAGTATCATAAGCTAATTTATTGCTTTCATAGAAATAAAATCAAGTTGGAGATTTATGATGTTTATTTAGCTTGACCTGACTGATGAGAAGAATGAATCAACTTTGGTACAATTCAAGATTTAAATATTTGTTAAATTAGCTTAACGAACATCTACTAATGAGATCAAGATATTTGATTAAGTAATGTTTTCGAAATGTGCATTCTAAATAACAAAAGAATTAATATCATTAGCAGAAAATTAAATCTATCCAAAGAGATTAAAGTCAGTAGGTTATTTCTACTATGTAGCAGTTATTTAGTTTATCTAAATAAATTAAACCTATTGAGGAGATTATGAAGTTGTTGTTTGGTTATTGAATGTCCACAGATAATTGTATAAGGTACAATTTTCATCTAATTTTATTTAAATATTTTGTATTGTTAAGGATTCCTCTACTTCGAATCTAAAATTATTAGTGAGAACATCTGCTCTTAATGTACTCATTTTATTAACAGCAATATTCTCTATATTACCAACATTAAAATTAAACAAAACTATACTTTATTAACTACTTTTTATACTTGTTGTTACCAGAATATCTTTAATAGTTAGAGATTAATCTGTATAAAATTAAATTAACCCATCATAAGAATCTATTTACAGGCTATTAATTTAGAGTGTTTAAGATTAGAAGTAGATTTCAGGGTTTTCAAAATCTAATAAATAGTTATTTCCATTATTAAAAAGATTCATATTTTCTATTAAAATATTATCTACGTTTTAGCAGAGAATCATTTGATTTGTTAGAGATTTCTCCATATATAATTATTAATATATTTGGAAGTTTTGAATATTTAAATTTAGGATGCTTTAAATATTAATAAATGGTTATTGAGAGAGTTAAATTAAAGCGGTGTCGTTAAGTTAAATACTTAAGTTCAGAATTGTTATTTCATAAAAGGATATATATACATTAGATGCAAGATAGCTTTTAAGGGTAAGTGAAAAGGTTACTTCTTATTAATTCTTAACTACTAAAACACCGCTTTCACAATCAAATACTATCTTTTAATTAGTCAATTATTTTGCAATATTTTAGTCACATTCTAATTGTTTTTTAAAAATACCTAAGCTATAAGTATGATTTAAAATAGATTTACCTCCATCAGTATCTTAACTATCTCTTTATTTTTAATATCCAAGAATTATGGTTGAAAAGCTCAAAATTAAACTAAATATCTTGAAAATTAACATTCGATTTAGTTAAATTTTAGAGCTTAGTGTTATGTTTTTTTTATTATTTAATCTTTTTAATTAGAGTTAATAATTAAATATTCAATATTTTTTTAGTGTGTAAATGTATTCAAAAATTAATTAAAGCAAATCTTATACATCTAAAAAGAACTAATTTCTGATCATACATAATTTATTTATATTATTTTGCTTAATATTTGGTAGGTAGTAAGATGGACTGATGGATATCATTCTTTTTATTACTCATTTAATTAAATTTTATATATTTCAAATAAATTACTGTTGTTTTTACCAAACCTTAGTTAAAATAGTTAAGGTAGGCAGGTAGGTTTAATTTACTTTTTTACATTAAATTAGTGATTTCAAAGATAATTAGATTAATTAGTTAAGTTTCATTCAACAGATTGTTTTTAATTGTTAAACTTAGATCATTATTTTTAAGAAGAAAATTTATTCCAATGCATTTACTGATTGAAAGAAGAAATTAGTTTGTTATTTTTTTATGATGAAACTATAATAGAATTTTCTAAATAAAAAAATAAGACGATTGATTAATGTTAAATAAAATAAAAAATATGAGAAATGAAAATCCTGTTTTACCTATCATGCATTGAACTACTTCAATCTTAAACGATTAGCTGGTAAATATAAATTAATATATTATGAAGTAAAATTGGTGGAATCTTACTATGATATTGTTTTTGAATGTACTCACAAATTTAATTTCAATTTCAAGTAATTTAACTGTATTGATCAGTGTGTTGGAGGATTTTTATATGCCTTTTATTTTTCAAAATCAAATTATATTAACAAATTTAGTAAGTAATAAAGACTGACTGATAGACATAATAATTCTTTATCAAATTATATATTTGTTATTTAACAAAATAAACAATAAAAACACTATAACAACTTTAAAATTAATTGATTGATTGATCATCATCCCAACTTTTTATCATCAGCAATTAAACATTGTCATAGTTTGTTTTCTTTCCTCCTCACTATTTTCCTCGTTTAAATAGTCTTATTCGTCAATCATTTTCGTATTATTAATAAATAATCTAAATTAAGAAATTTATCAATATTCCTGATCAATTATAAAAGAAATATCTTATTTATAAATGACTGTCATCTAAAGCAACAACATTAACAACAATCATTTTTTAAGTTAGCTTTTTAAATATTTTTAAAAAGTAAATTTGCCGCTGTATTTAATTGAGTAATGCGGAACAGAAGACATTTTAACGTAGGAGCTAATAAATCATTTTAAGGATTAAAGAAACACTTAAGATTTCGTTTCCATAATCTAAAATGCGAAGGATAACAATAAATCGCACGTTACTAAAAGCCCTTCTTAAGGTCTCATTATTTAAAAATTTGATAACTTTAATGATTTATACCATAAAGATAATGATTTTAGGAATTTCTTTCTTTACAAGATACTAGTATCTGGGAGTATTTCTTAAAGAATATTTAGTTTTTTATATTACAAAAATACTTTTGATCATGAAATACATAAGGAAGAAATTTTATTGGTGAATGATTAGGCTACAGTTTTTAGCTTTGTAAATCTGAATTTCATTAAACAAGTTTAAACACAGGAATAAGTTCTATCAAACTAGAGTTTAATAAATAACGAGAGATGTAAAAAGAATACAATAGATAGCAATTTATCAATATATTATTTAAATTATGACAATGAAAATGATTTATCTAATTCCTTCATCTGCATATTTTGCTACAATCTAAATTCTATCAATAAACTTGATTAATTGCCTCATATTTTAGACGTGTGGAAGATAAGCGATATCATTTCTGTTTAATTGGATATTAATAGTAACTAACTTTTTATCCAAACAAGAATGTTTGAAGTTTTCTCTAACTTCGATATTAATCTCTAATATCTAGGATAAATATCAACTGATTTCACTTAGTTCATAACTAATATCTACAATACTTAAAAATAAATGTTTTAAAGTGCAAAGATAAACAATAAATAATAATTAGAAGCTAGTCTCAAGCCTAACTATAAGAGCGGAATAATTAATGCTTTTAGATGTTTAGATAATGAGCTGAATATAAAAGAAGGATGGTAAACTTAAGAATCGTTCTTGTACTATAGTCAAACTAGTAAGCTTGATCAACTTTAATGCCTTATTTTTGATAAAAGTTTAGAAAATATCGATAAAGTTTATAAATTATAATTAACTATAGGAAGTGACTACCCTTTTTCTCCCCCATAACTAAAATTTGATCCACCATTATTTCACCCTTATATTAACAAGAAAGGAGAATTTGAATTAGAAATGATAAAAAATTGGAATCCAACTTATACCATTGAAAAATTACTAATCCATGTTAAATAGTTACTTTGTTGCGAAATCAAAGGTGTAATATAAAATTATTTAGCATATTTAATTAATAAGATAGATAGTGAAAACTATAGCTTTTATGCCTAATAGCAAGAAGTTTGTTTATACATGACATAAATATAGCCACTGATTTATAAGGACAAAGGGTTTTGAGGTTTTAAAGTCTTTCTTATTCACAAATCTAAAATCTCGATGTAAAACCAAAGAATTATTAAATTGAAAATGCTACTACTTACTTTACTTTTACTAATATAACTATTTATGTTATTAACTAAAAATATTTTGCTCTTTTTCAATTATCTTCTAGACTAACTTACTAACTTACTTGTTTATATAAAAAAATGTATTTTAGTTAATAACATATGAATGACTCAATTAACTCTTTTTAAAATTTAATAATCATCATTTCTTTTATCAAAAAAAAAAAAAATTTCTAACAGAATAGATGATTTCTTCTTAATCTAATTTAAATCGAAAATTTATATAAAATTTTACTACCTATTTTCTTAAATTTTATTTTATTTTTCGATTATTTTAATAACGCTGCCATGCTGTATCTACTTTGAATTTTATTAATTCCTTTTTGTTCTAGATCAAAGATGCTAGATTATTACATTTTATAAGAATTAGGAAAAAAAATTTTTAACTTAAATAAATCCAGATATAAAATTTGGAACAACTCATCGTCATTCTTTTAAAAATTAATTGTTTAAGAGTCAAGATAAAAGAAATTAATTATAGAAGATTTTTTTTTTCTTTCAAAAAGCTTCAGCTTATTTTTGGAAGGTAGTATTGGTTGATAGCAAGAAATATATATAATAAATAAATTATACAATACTGATTGATGATTATAATTTTAAAAAATTAAGAAAGAGTTCACATATATTTTATTAAGTTAAAACTTTATATACACGCATCCGTAATTTTTTTATTAAAATTTGCAGGAATTTCTTTATTAGGAATGTTATTTGCAAGCTTCTTCCTTTCTTTTAATTTTAAAGCAACTGCTTCGTTGTAAGAATATTTAGGTTTTTTATCTGGAGGTAAATAGGAATAATTCATTCTATCAGTATCAAATTTAACATTAAAGTGACCCTAATTATTTTTTATTACAAATATTGAAATTGAAGTTAAATTTATTATTTATTTATTTAATTTACTTATCTTTAGGCATCTAATACTCTACATATGATGGAAGTAAATTCTAGCATTCTTAAACCACTTCTCTTTTATTACATTTTTTCCATTAGTAATTCCCAAGGCTATCTTCGATCTCTTCTGTTATCATTCTAATATTTTCTTTTATTTCTCTTTCTAAGTTGGTAAAGGAATTAAGCATTTACTGGACCCTTTATAAGAGGTATTTAGAATATACCTGAGTTCACATAACCATCGTAGGAAAATAATGGAACAATAGTCCAACCTACATCTTCAAATTTAGGATCGACCTATTTTATTTATATTTAATTAGGTTAATAATAATTAAATTTAAATGCTAATAAATTACATTTCTAAAAGATATACTCTTAACATCAACAACCACACATTAATAACGATTAAATTCTTTATTAAATGTAGCCCAATTATTATTATATTAAGGACTTGAGGCTGCAGATTCCCAAACAAAGACTGAACTTAGATTTACCTAGTAAAAAAATTGTTTTCTTTTAATAACAACTTAGTTGAAATAATCTTACTTCTGCAGTATCTGGAGGGAGTAAGTTTGCTCCTGGGTTAGATTATTCTGTCATCATATTATTGTTTTATTATTCAAGATCTCTAATATTCTTTAGATCTTATTTCTTCTAAAGATATGGTCTGTATTCAGGATTTTCTGCATCTTCTGGGTCATCTTCATCACTTTCATCGCCAGATGGTAAATAAGGATAGAAACCACCAAATGGAGGATTAATTGAAAAGAATGAAATATATAATTAGCCTTCATTGGGTATTTAATGCAAACCATCAATAATAAACTTGACACCAGCTTTTTGAGAATATTTTGCAAAGTACATCATATCCATCATAAAATTATCATCTGTAAGTGCTATTTTCTCATCTAAGAAATCATATAATTCAGTATTTTTCTTTTTATTTAGCAATTATTTTAATAAAAAAATTCAATTAAAATTTTAAAAAATTTACAAATCTTTTATTAATTTGCATGCCCTTAATAATAAGATAGGCAGCTTCTTTAATGCTTATATCTTCTCTTAAAGATCTGAAAGGGAATAAATCTAATTCAGCATCAGTAGCCTTGTACCAACTTGTGTTATAGATCTAATTTAAAATAAAATATTATTTCATTTTTACTTGTAATAATTGAGTTACCTTTTTTCCGTAGTGAGGTCTTGGATGGAATAATCCCTTCTCAAGCCACAATTTTTAATCAGGGAAATCGTTAATAGAAAGTGCACGAAGACCTTAATCATCCATAGGAGCAGAAAATATTCTGACTAGTATAGAAGCACAGGGCATTTTTTCTAAATCATATCTTAATTTAAAAATATTGATGATAATCGAAAAATGCAAAAAGAAATAATTTGTTACAGTTTTTGAATAGTAAATGGAACAGTTCTCTTAACTTATTATGAGATTATTGGTAATTGATAAGAACCACTATATAAGAAAACATCCTAATGTTTAAAAGAATTAAAATAATTTATGAATAATTACTATATTCAATTTATTTACAGATAAGTTCTGATCTGTTGGGTGAACTGGGTTTTTACCAGTTGTAATAAATAATGGAATGGCAGCAAAACCAACTATTCTATTCTCATTCGTGGCTTTATCTAGAGTGACAATTGTCATTAATGCAATAGAAGTGGGATCAATATGATCTTTTCTTAACTCTCTTCTGAAGTTAAATAGAGGATTGAAGGAGTAGGAATCCAATTCTGGTAAACAAGTTTCAGATTCAAATATAATTTCATAGTTTATATTATAAACTTGCATATATATCTAATAAAAAATACAATTAGTAAGGGAAAATTTAAAAAATAGAAAAGCATTGATACTTTTGTAACTGTAACTTTATCAGGAAGATATCTTAAACCATCTATGTAAAAATCAATACCCATTCTCTTTTAGAATGTTTTAGTTTTGTATTGAGGTTTTAAGTTAGAAATGTATGGTGCATTGTCATACTCTTCAAGTTCAGGAGGTTATTCTGCTGTTGGTCTGGGTTTACTTTTAATTTTTTACAATCATTCCATTTTAAATAATTTCTCATAAAAATATATTATTACTCTTTTGCCTTTGGAGGGGTTTTTCTAAAGAATGAGTCGTCATAAATAATCTCTTAAATGACAACTGTAATAGTTTTACCAGATTTCTGCAAATTTTCTTCTATTAAAGGTGTTCTTTAAGGATTTCCTTTGTATAAATCAACTGTGTAAATACCAGATTTAATTGTACCATCGGGTCTATTTACCTATAATAATTACCAAATGTTACGAGTTTTAATGATTTTGGTAACTTACTTTAACAAAATTCCATCCAATTGTATTGTAGTTTCCATTATATGACATTAATTCGTTTTGATCTTGCATATTTTTTGGTCTATCTTTTTCTAATACTTAGATTCCAACATAAATATCTTTTTTATCACTGGACCAGTATAATTAAGGAATATTTCTTAAGAATTTGTATTCTTCATGCCACTTGACATACTCTCCAAATTCTTTATTATTCATCATATCTCCCTTTATAGTATTAATTTGAATAGGATATTTCAATTATTTTTTTTTATTAGAATATTTTACTTTTTGAATCTATGATTAAAGAGGAATAACCACATTCTGAGGTAGATCATCCATTCTTTCTTCTACAAATGGATTGTGCACAGAAGTAGTGAAACTACACATTTTATTTTAATCATCATAAACAGGTTTGTTATGTTAAAGAAGTGCAGCATTAACTTTCATGTTTGAAGCAGCCTAGTGATTTGCTACATTCAATACTGAGACAGATAAACCTAAATAATTAAATAGTAATAAAATTTAACCAAATAATATAAAATTGATCTAAAATACCCCTTCTCAGTCCATCATCAGGAGGTTACTCATAAATCGGTTAGTCAGGTAAAGTTATATCCTGCATTTAAGATGTATCTTAATTATAAGACATATTAGGTAAATATGATTGATTAGGGTTTTTAGGCATGACAGGAGGTCTCTATGTTTAAACTGCTCTTCTTCCACCTAAATCATTTCTCAAGTGAATTTAAGGAATAATGTATTCATGCATCGTATGATCTGGATATCTTGAACGTTGCTTACTAAAATCATCATCATTTGGATAAGCAACTCTTAAATAAATCCAAGCACCAGGAATAGGTTCTAATTATTTAATTTCTTAAACAGTAATTGCTTGATCTGTAGGGGGATAATAGAGTGGACATTTGAACTTTCCTCTCCTATAATTTATAATAATATTTGAGTTAAAAATAAATAAAGCTAATAAATGTAATATTTAATTACTTTAATTCCCTCTTTAAATCGAATAAATCTAACTGAGTCCAACCATAGGATTCAGTCTTATTAACACTGTCTCCTTATTTTTTAGAGTAAGGCATTTAAACTTCCATAATTAATAAAGCATCTGGATTTGGTGGAATATCGAAAATCTATATATAAATGATTAAAGTATAATTGATTTAAATTAGAATATAATTTAATTTAATTAATTACTTGATGAGAATCTCCAATTAAACATCTTACAGTTTCAGAACTTTCTACCTTTATTATTTTTTTAATAATACATTTCAAGTCATTCCAATCAATTTAAATATTATTATCCTTACTTCGCATTCTTTGGGATCAACAATTTTAGGAGCGTAAAGAGTATCACCTATTGAGTTAAATTGGATATAAAATTAATATGAAAGTCTTTTGATTGTAAATTCATTTTCATACTTCTGTTAAAGATACCAAAAACAACCTATGAAAAGTTAGTTCTTTTGGGAAGACCAAGGATATAATCCCAGTGAATAACAAGACCATCGTTTTAATCGTATTATTTAATCCCACCAACTGGACCTAAATCCTTTCTAATTCTCTAAGCTAAAATCCATTTTCTCTGATCGTCATTCCATCTAAATATTATTAAATTGTAGCTTATATTTTTATAAAATTAAATAAAGATTACTTTTCATTATCAAATTGGCGATCTTCTTCTCTTCTTGAGTATTCAAATTCCATTCTTAGTCTCTATAATTTCTATTCATTAGCAATTTTCTCCATCTCTGCTTTCACAGTACTCAGTTCTTTGTATTACTCCATCTTAAATCTATTTTACAGTATATTTATAATCAAGAAATAATCTTTTAAAAAATAGATTATTATTACCTATACAACTCTGTTCCTACTGGAATACGACTTAAAATTCTCAGTTAATCTACTTCTTCCTTACTGAGATTAGCTAAAAGTCTTTCTTCTTCATCTAAATCAACTGTTCTAACTTCGTTTTATAGCAAGTATTCTTGTTATGGAGTGAAAATAGAGAATGGATTCTCCCCATGCTCAGAAAATCCATGGAGTTTGCTATTAATTTAAGATAAAGTGAAATTATTATTATTGTTAAGCACAATAGGAGCTCCATTTTTACCAAACATAACTGTATTATTATTGTTATTTAGATTTTATTAATTTGGGTCAATAGGCATCATTTAAGGATTCATCATCATAGAAGGTTATCCTTTTTACAACATTTCTAACTCCTATCTTAATCTGAACTATTCTTATTCAAACTAAAGAAGCATTTTCGATTATTGAGATTCTTTTTACAATGCTTATACTTACTACTGAAGCTATGCTACCATTTAACTCATTTAATTCTGCATTTAAATATCTGCTGCACTTTATTTTTAAGCAGCAATCGCATTATTATTGTTAGTTGCAGGTGAAATAGATTAAACATCAAATGAATTATTTATTTTTTGAGCTGATTTCAGTCTAGCGTTTTTATAAAATTTTTCTAGGTTATCTAAGTTTTAGATAAACTTAGGATCTTATCCTCCAGCTTTTGTATAATCACTCCTTATTTTATATAGATCATCTAACATTTTTTATGTATGTGCTGGCCAATCTTTTTATTTTTCTTAATTTAGAATCTAATCCCCTTTAAATAAAATAATTTAAAGAATTAAAGATGAAACATATATTCATAAAAAACTATATTTTTTACTTGATTAAGCTTGTAATTAGTTTGGGTTATATGGTTAGTACTAAATTGCATCTCTTTAAGGATACATCATTTGGTTATCATTTTAACGCTATGATGTAGGTCTATCTATTATTTTTAAGTATAATTTAATCAAATTAATCTTCAATTAAAATCTTCATTTCAATTTAGACTTTTTATTCTATCTAATCCACTAATTTTATTGGATTTTCATTAAACTTTAAATTAGTTTATTTGGTGAAGATTTAGAGAATAAATTATTAAAGGTTGTTACATGGTTGTTGCTAAGTTTCAGGAATATTAAAACCAACTAAACTAGCTCCTGCTTTACCTAATTAAGATCTTTAATAATCCATACTTTTAGTTTTATCAATATTCGACATAATCTTAATTCTTTCATTTTCTAATTCTTCTTACTGTTATCTTAATTATTTAAGCTTGTCGCTTTTTTCTTGAATTGCTAAATCTTAATAGTTTCTTTATCCCATCATATTTGGTGTACTCTTAATTATAAAAATAAAACAAAATTTAAAGGAAATTAAAATGATTAATATTCTAAAATTATGATAGAGAAGAGATCTTTTACCCCTCTCATATTACTTCCAATATTATCTACAAATCTTGTCTCTTTTTATGATAATTAATCTCTTTAGATTTAAAGTTGCTCAAGATTTCCTCTTTAAAATGTATTCAATTGAGGGTCATTAAGAGCTTTTTGAATATAATCTTTTTCTACCTTTTATTAGAGTTCAATATCTTTTTTAGATTCATATTTATTAAGAAGTTATGATAATGCTTCTTCATCATCTCTTTATTGTGATCTAAATGCAAGCCTATCTTTCTTATATTATTACAGCTAATCTTCGAGGTCTTCTTCTCTCTTCTTTTAGGCAACACGCTCAAGCTATTTAAACTATGGATCTTATGTCTTTAATATCCCCTTTGCTTAAGAAATACTCAGTTTTCCAATATTAGATAATGCTAATTAATCTTTCTCATTTAAATTTTGATTTAAAGATCCATTTCCCATTCTCAACTCATTATATTTCTAATTAAGTTTGTCAAGATTGTTGTAATCACTATTTGAGCAAAACTAATAATTATGCAAAATGTAAAATGAAATTAAAATTTTTTCTTATTAAGCTAGGCTAATTTCATAGAATATTTATAGAATAATCTCTTTACTTTTTTAACATGATTAGCAAGTTGAGCTGCATTATCAAACTTCATGTTACAAGCTCTATTAATAAGATAAGAGCAATTAAATAATACTGACTTTTAATAATATCATTTCATAATGATTTTGTTTTTTTAGTGGATTTAGATTCAAATTCTTTTAACTGAAATAATTTTAATACCCGCATTCGTTAAGAATAGGAACATTGCTCATTTCTATAAATATTTTTCTATTATAAAGCTATTTGTTTTAATGATTTCTATAAGATTAAATGAAAGATTGCTAAAGTATTTGCTTTAAATGTTTCAAATTTAACAAAAATTCAATTAATTTCACAAATTCACTTTACAGTAAAATTTTTGGTAATAAACGATTGATTTTGCGAATCAGCAACCTTTGATCAATATTGGATTTAATATGCAAATTCGATTAAACAAAATATGCATAGTGTTTTTATAATATAATATCTCTCTTTAAAAAAGTTTCAATCTTAATCTTTTTGAACATAAATCTTGAAATAATAACCATTAGTATTATTCTACTTTGTTGCAATTTTTATGAAAAAATTTACAATTATTTTTATTAATACATTAATTACTCAAATAAATACTTTCAAATATAATTTTATTAAATTAAGAATATTTGTAGAAATCAATTTTCTTTCATTTCTTCTGAACCACCTTCAGTTTATTCCTCTTTTTTCTTATCAGATTCCTCTACTAATCTTAAACGAAGTAGAGGCTTATAAAACAATTCCTCATCATATTCAAATCGAGTAGAAATATCAATATAAGGTACATGTACTTGACCTAAATCTGTATTGCTATACTTTTCAAAGATAGATCTCCAATTATATGGTTGGTATTTCCCTGAATCATCTTAGTACTACTGCTCTCTTATCCTGAAAAGTGTAATATGCATTTTTTCTGGTTTGTATTTGCTATTTTTAAAGGCTATATTCATTGATTTTAGATCGTCTTCGTGTATAATTTCTTATCCAATAAATTCTTTTACTATAATATGACATGTTTATTCTAGTTTCTCGTATAATTGATTTGGAACAATATCAAGATAGATTAAACTTAATTCATCGTATTCATCACTTCCAGGGTATTTTTTGTGTGCTTTCTTAAAGAATCCTATATTTTTCAAATCGACTTCTACTGCTCCTTTATGTAAATCCTTCAGAATAGGTTACAGCTTCTACATAGATTGTGTAGCTTTATCCTTCTACTCTTACCTTGGGAGAGTAAGCATAGATAAAGTTATGTGAAAGATGTCAGGATTGTTAGGCGAAACAACTTTTCTTTATTCTGGGGTCATTTCATTTAAGATACTATCTTATAGTTCTTTTATCTTTTCTTTTATCCCTACTCCATTGAGGGGAACACTTATAAAGTGAGTGAATGTTCCAGCATTCTTCTTCTATTGTGCCTCCTTTGTTGTAGAAGGTTTCTTTTGAAATGGTCTTTTATCCATTTTTACAGAGTAAAAAAATTATGATTTTTATAATATCTTTGCAAAATTAAGAAATTATTTGATGATCATAGTTAATCAAAAACTTAAAAGATACATAATAAGTATAAATAATTCTTGTAGATCTTATAACTTAGAAGTAAAATTATTCTTGTAGCATAAAAAATATAATTCTAAGATATTTTTATAAATATCAATCATCAATACCCATAATACCATTCTTTAAATATATTATCTTATAATCTAATTTCTTTTTTATTAAACAAAAATGAATTTCATAATTTATTTAACATTTTCCCTTTATTTAAGTAGCCATTCAGGTTGGCTTAATTGCATCTTTATCACACAAAAAATTTCCTTCTAAAATTGTTTGTTAGATAGACTTTGGAAAGTAAAATAACTTAATGTGAGAAATTATTTTGTTTTTAAAAGATAATTTAATTTAAGATAGTATTAAATGATTAAAATTGAGATTACATCTAAGCATATAGATAGATACAAATAGTAATTAGTTTACAGGATTATTTACAGTCTAATTTAAATAAAAATAATTTAAAATAAATAGAAAGAATTTAACCAATTTAAATATTTTTCTGGTTAAATTGTTTGAATAGTTAGTTAGTTAATTATCATTGTTTAGTTCGTAAGATTATTCAACTTTATTTTATCTTTCTGTTTATCAAGTCAGATAATAATCTACTGATTGAAAATATTATGAAAGTGAACAATTATTATTTTTCTTATTTTTAGGAATTTCTTAAGTACAAATAAATCAAATTTAAAAAGGAACACCACATTTTTGTAAGAATTAATTATAAATATTCTTAGAGCGCATAGAGAGAAAGTCTTAGAAATTAGATAAATCTTCATTATTAGAAATTTCAGCATAATCGCTCATAATCATTAAGGATTATTTATAAGCATTTTGATACTCAATAATATCGTCTTTAGGAATAGTAGCTATATTTGGTAAAATTTATCCTTCCAAAATTTCTTTGAATTTTCTAATATACCCAAGGCAGTTAAAATTAAGATGTTTTAAATTCTTTGTATTCTTAATTGTTTATTATTGTTATTATTATTATCTTTTAAAATAAGATTGGCCAAAAGTGACAGTATTTTTAGGGTTATTATTCATACAATAGTTACCATTTAGATTAAGGTTTAAATTATTTTAATGTGAGTAGGTAGCTGCAGTATCAGAAGATTTTGATATATTTTAACGACCAATAGATAAACTATTATTCTTTGAGTGATGTTAATTCTACATTATCTATGGAATAATATCTATTAGATTCTTGTCATACCCTTCTACAGTACTAACACGAGAACGAGAAGAAATAGGGGGATATTGAGTATTCTGAAGAGATGATTAAATTGACGAGTTTTTATTATTATTAATAATATTATTGTTATTATTATTATTAATAACCTTATTTGTTTAACAGCCATTGAAACTAGAGCTATTTCTATTACTATATGAATTATTGGAATTATTTTTTAGATCTCTAGAAATTAAATTCTTTAATTCTCTTTCTTATTAAATTTAATTTTTTTTGTAAAATGGCGATAATGTTTTCTACCTCTAATTATAAGTTTATTACGGTTGCTACTAAGTAATATTGAGGCAATTGAGCACAGCTGAAGGTAATATCTTTTATTAGTTTTTAGATGATGGAATACTATTTCTATTATTTTTGCTTTCATAATTAGAAATTGAGGTTTCTCTAGAACCCGAAATAAAAGAGGATTAATTGTTTAAGTTGCTGTTAATGTTAATATTATAACCGTTATTAGTATTTTTTATTTAATTTTTATTGCAAATATAATTTAAGGCATCATTTTCTTTGTTCGAATTGAATTAATTGTACTATTACTGCTATATCTGCTAATGGGCTAAAATATTTTCTTATAAGGTTGGTTGTACTTTCTTTTTTACCTTAAATATTTTAGAAGGAATCTCACAGTAAGAATTATCTGTTAAATGATTTTGGCTAATTATTTATGATTGGTTATTCTGTTATTATTTAAGTATATTTTAAGGGATGGGTTGGCCTTAGATAATTGGTTAAGCTTATAGTAGTTATGGCTTTCCGCGATTCTAAATTACTTGACTGTTAAAGCATAAAGGCTATAATGGTTGTGTATTATTTGTTGAAATATTAGGTTACTGATTTATTGAATTAAAAGTATTATTGCTAGGGTTGAAATTTTGATACGTTGGGGGCTTTTACTTTAGGTTGTTGGCAGAGTGATCTGTTTTTATGCGGCGGTTGGAAGGTTATGGGATAGCACTGTCCTTACTACTTCTTTCATTAACCATTTTGATAAACTCTTAGTACTGGACAATATCTTCACAAGGTTATCTAAATTCACGTATACGCTTCTTACAAAAATGCTTTTAAACTTCACACATTTTCTTGACATTAGGATTCTATAGTAGAGGATCAAGCATGCTTTATGAATTAGATCTTGATTTTACTGTAGGAATAGTAATTTTATTATTTTCTATATAATTAGGGTTCAATTCATAGTCTCTTTAATTCTATGTATATGAATGTTCAGTATCGCAATAACCACCGAATGTTTATTATGATTCATTCCTATCCTACTAATAATTTTCATTTTTATCAGCTTCCTAATCTTCTTCAATTGAGCAACTTAATTCTTTCATCTGAAGACTCTCATCCTCACCTTAATAAGAGCCTCCTAATACTTTAAGCTCTTCACAAGCTTCTTCAACTGTATTAAAACAAGGAGCAGTATTAACAACTGTACTTAAGGGATCACTATTCTTAGTAGTATTTTTTTTACTTATATTCTTTTGTGAAGAGATCTTCTGCTAAATCATCTAATTTTAATTATTTATTTAGCTAGATCTAGAAGAATAAGCTCCTATTGATTTATTACTGTTGGATGGTCTAAGAATTTTAGTATCATTACTAGAATGAATAGTTTAATTATTTGAGAGAGCTGCCTGGTAATTCAATGGAGAAAGATCTCTATCAGAAGGTGGTGTCTTAGAGTCTTATGCTAATTTTTTGTTAGCATTTATAGAATTACAACCTTCGGTATTTGAAGATTAACGATTAGTCTACTTGCCATTACCTATTTAGTTAAGTATCTAGTATGGTGTCAATTACTTAGAAATATTTTTAGGGGATATGGATGGAATACTATGCTATGATATCTAAATTTAATGAAGCATATTCTAAAACTATTCAAAATTTAACAGCTTCATTTAAGGTGTTTAAAACATCTCTATCTACAGCCTTGTTTATATCTTTAGAGTTAGTTTCTATTTCCTTTTTTCGCTTTTTATTCTCCTTATTCAATTATGATATTTTTTGTTGAATTTCTTTTGTTCCTTAATTTTAGAAAATTTTGCTATTTTTTGATTTGATTTTGATTTTTTTTCTCTTAACTAACAAAATACTGAACAGCTATATTTTTCATTTTTCTATTAGCAATTTAATATCATTATTATAAATAGAAACATTCGCGCTTAATCAATAATATTCTTTTTGCCTTTTCATACTTATTGTCTGTCTGTCTGCCTGTCTCTTTCATTACTTTCCAATTAAATATCTATCCGTTTCAATCGAATAATAAATTAATTGCTTATTTCTAATTAGCATTTTATATTTTAAATAAAAATTGATAATAAATTAAATCTTCATTTCTTGTCAAATAGATTCATTAAATTAGTTAAGCCTAAGATTATCTTTTATTTAACTTTTAACTATTTTCAACAGCTAATAGTATTTTCTGTTCCCAATTCTTAAAACTATTATAGAATTTCTTTTTAAAGTAAATTGCTTAATTTTTATTTTTTGAATAACTATATTTTTATCCAAAAAAATTGATAAAAGAAAAAATAAATACTGATAAATATTATTGAAGCAATATTTGAATAATAAAATTTATTAGAAAAAGAATAAAAATCCTTGATTCTAAATCATCTAACTTTAACATAAAGAGATTATTTTATTTTATTAGATAGAAACACCATTGATTTATTTTAATAATAAATATTAAAAAAATGAATGTTTTTCTATTAAAATTGCTCTTAGTTGAATAATATGTAATACTAAAAATAAAATATTCTTAATAAAGAAACAAATGGATAAACAAATAAAATTATTGAAATTATTAAAAAAATACTACAAATTAGTTTGGTAGTAGATATTTTTAAGTTAAAGTGTTTATTTAAAATGCAAATGTTTTAAATCAATAAAACATAATTAATAAAAGAAAGAAATAAATAACGAATTCTAATATATTTGATAATGAATTGAAATTATATTTGAATTAAGGTTCTAATTTGTAATTTAATTTATTATTTAACTCTTTTTAACTCTTCTTTTTTTCTTTCTACTCTGTATTTTATTTATTTTGCAGATCCTTATTGTCACCTATTTTAATATCATTACAAGAACACAATACAAAGCAATGGAGCAAAGGAGTGCAGGAATCAGTGTTACAGCAATCTTCGTTTTAATTTTAACTACATTAAATTTCTTTTCCTAAATCAAAGTAGCAAACATCTTAGTTATTAATTATTTTGCACTCATTTCTGAAGCATTATTCAATACAGGAGCCAAGGCCAATTTAATTAGCTGCAATGGTTTTTTTATGAGGAATGCTATTCAAATTTTTTGTTTTTAATTCTTACTCTTATTTATGAGTACTTTTACTTAGATCATAGATTTTATTTGATTTCTAAGATTCTTAGTTTTATTGGTTCAAATTTTAATAATTATTTTATTTCTCAACACTACATTAAACATAACATTACAGTAAATAATTACAAGCAGAAGTAGAGCAACACTCATTATTAGTCTACTATAAACAATTATATTCCTAATATAGATTAGAATAACACTATTTTCTTTCCTAGTCATTATCACATTTATTGCTGTAACATTCTAGTATGCAAGAATTTAAAAATAGACCATTGGAAGGGCATTACTATAATTCATTATCAGAATTACTAGGAACATTTTCTATACTTGATAATTATTCTGGAGTATTAGAAAGAGAAGCGATTTTTGCTTGATTTAACAAATATTATTAGCTTTTGTTATCATTAAGAGTTTGATTGTTCTTATTTCGATATTCAATCAATTTATTTGTCATAAATATTTATGCTTACTCATAAACAGTCTCTTTTGTTGCACAGTTTCTCAAACAGCCAGCAATTCTATTACAATACTTACTTTAGCAGCATTGCTAAATACATTTATAATCAGAAATAGAGCATTAATTTTTTAGACAAGATAAATCGTCAGCAATAGTTTATATACAATCAAAATCTGTAAAACCACATACATCAGTTAAGCATTGGTCTACACATTCATTAGCAGAAATTAAAAATACGGAGATGCAAAAAAACAAAATAACTTTTTTCATTTCCATTTGATTTATTCTGATTGTAGTATTTAATTTAATCTTTTTTAAATTTTTTCACTAGAAAAACTAGAAAAGAAATTAATATCCAAAAAATATACCTTAATAACAAATTCAGATTTGAAATCCCTAACACTATCACAAAAAAAAACCTACTTGATAACTTTTTCAGCACTTTTAAGATTTAAATACTTTATTTTGCTAATCTAATACTATTAAAATACTTATGATTATTTATTACTCTAAATTTTTATTTTATAAAATTAATAGATTTTTGCTAAAAAAACAATTAATTATATTAAATGTGTTTAAAGTTTTTAAAGGTTTATTAAGAAAAGAAAATATTAAATTTTCTAATAAGTTAGAGAGAATATTTCTCTTATTTATTGATTCTTTTGAATTTAAAAAAATAATTTATCATTTAGTTACTTTTATCTGATTATGTGTTGAGGAGTAATAAAATAAATAAATTTATTGGTTTTTGGAAATAAAATAAAAATAAAATGGAATCTAAAAGAACAAGTATGATTATCGATTGTTTATATTGATATTCTCAATTTGATTTATATAATTTGAGTTTAGGTTATTTATTTATTTATTTATTATTAAAAAATTGAGCTTTCTGTATTTCTATTAACTCAAAAAATATAATTTAATGGAGAAAGAAAGGAAGGTTTTTATTTTTTTGATCCTTATTAGAAACATAAAAATACAATTTTAAGCCTTTCATGCTCTAAAAAATTAAGAGATTGAATGATTGGATGGAATGAAGACCATAGAATAATATATATAACAATAATAAATACTCAAACAAGTTTATTTTTAATTAGTGCAGTAGTAATAAGTGATAATTGGGTTTTGCAAAAAAATATCTTACTCTCATATATTGAAAACTATATAATTAACCAACGAAAGAATAATATTTTTTAATAGATAGTTGGTAAATGGATGAAATATATTAGCTAGTTAGAATCAGAATAAGTAAAATTCATGAGTTAAACAAAGCACTCTCTGCTCCTAATGATTAGTTGAAAGTAGAAGATATTCGTAAAGCAAAAGAGGATGAAAAATTCCGCACAGAAAAAGAGAACTGGATCTTAAATGTTCTAAAGGCATTAAAAGATTACACCTTTGAACAGAAATAGTAATAGATTATTGAATAAAGGAAATATAGAAATGAATAATTACTTTAGAAGAATCAAAGCGAAATAAAATAAAATAAATATTAACCTTAAATAAATTTAATAATTATTCTATTTATTTTTTAAATCTTAGGATTTTATGTGAAAAGTCTCTAGATATCATGAAACTTATTTGGCCAGAATTCTAATTAAAAACTCAACTTTACTATGATGAAGAATTTAACAGGAAATTTTTAGATATTTATTTAAGAATGTTCACAGAGTTTTTTCAGCCTTTTGAGTAGACTTATGAGTTTAGACTAACATTACGCCAAGTAGCCAGACCGAACAATGTAATTAGAATTATAATGAGCATTAAATTCAATAAAACTTCATTTATCTACTTGAGCTCTAAAGCTAAATAAAATTTACATAGATAATGTAGAGTTAATTTAAAGAACAAATATTATTATCATTATAGAAGATAATAGGAATTAAATACTTAAATTAAATGATTTTTATAATTAAATATTCATTAGATCTCAATGGTACCTGATATGCTTAAGTATTTAGTCGAATTTTCCAGAGATTGTTTTAAAAAATTTATGATATTCTTATCGATTCAAAGAAATCAACAATAGGGAACAATACAATAATAATAGAATCCTGTTTAAAATAAAGCTCCCACAAATCAAAATGGTTTATAAGGGATGAAGGCCTCTATGCGCTCAAAATCATCAATTTCTAATAATTTAGCAACTGATAATTAGTAGAATAATACAAAATCTTAAATTTCTAAAGTAGGGATAGTGATATCAAACGATATTCCATAAGCTGATCCAATTATTGCTTTAACTTCTCCAAGAACAACAGAGTAAATTGAAAGCAATATAGAAGATAGAAGGAAATCAATGTCTCTTCATCAAAAAAATGAGGATGTTAAACTCCTTGGAAATATTTTAAAGCAAGTCAATTAGGAACAGCAATCATCTTAATAATTGAAGAAAATTGAAACATTACCTTTATAAAAAGAAAAATTATAATAACAAATAGAGAGTGAGGTAGCTAATAAAGTAACAGATAAAGATAATGTGGAAATAAAGGATTATTCAACAGGGAAATAACTTAATTCTGAAAATGATCCCGTTAGAAGAAAAAGTCTGTTGGCTAAATAGAGTCAATAAACTACTTCATCTCCATTAAGATTTGTTTAAAATAAAAAAATTGGACCAAGCGAAGGAAATGTTCCCGATGAGAAAACATCTCCTAGATTAACACCTAATTAACTTTATTATGCTAGATCTCCTTTAAGATTGAGATTAAATAACCAAACAAATAATATTTAATCTTAGTCAACAATAACTTAAACATATAACCCAGCAATTAAGAAGTAAGATCTCTCTGTATTTCCATCAACACTCTGTATATCGTGGGTAATTAATTATTTAACCGAAATTTATAATTCAAAAAATGATATTTAATGTTAATTTTTATAAATAAAATTAGTTCATATCTAAGGAAAAAGAAATTAAAATAACAAGATAAACAAATGCTAATTCAGTAATAACTGATATTGATTCTACTAACATTTAAGCATATAATGAGAAAATGAAAAGAGCAAAGGGAGGGCTTGAAGACATGAAACTAATGTTTATTTAAATATATGAACAAGCGAAGTAGAGAAATAGCTTTATAAATAGTACAGTTTAGATCTATCATGAAAAATATAAGAATAGGTATCCTAAAAAGATAAAGTAGCTGAATGAAGAGAGGGATAAAGAAGATAGAGAATTATTTCCAAGTACAATTTAATCTTATTAAGCATTTTAAGCATATTACTTTACCTAAAATGAAGATATGTTTAGTTCCTAGAAAAAAAATGAATAAGGAAATTTCGCATAAATTTCAGCTCAGAAGATGTTTATAGTAAAATCAGCTGCTTCAAAGAATAGAAAATAAAACTCATCAGCACTCACGCCCCCTCCAAGCTCATAATCAAATTCAATATTAAATATAATTAATAATTAAAGAAGTAATAACTCTGCAATTACAACTTAACAAAATATTTCTAACTCTGCTACACCTGTTCAATAGACAAGTAGTACAATCATAAATTAATAAAATCAAGCACCTTATAATATTTGTTAAAATACAACTTAAAACTCTAATATTATTTCTAAACCTAAGACTGTTTCTTGTTTAAGTTAAGTACCATCATTTACAACAGTAAATTAATAATAATAGAGAACTGTTTCTCCATCTAAGTACCATAAAGTTGATCACACTAATCCCTAAAATAAATTAAAAATTATTCGCTTGACAAATTCAAGATGTAATTCAGCAATTATGAGACCTAAAATAAGTTCAGTTGCTACTCCTATTAGTTCTAATTAACAAATTATTCATTCCATCAACAATAATAATATGAAGGAAAAAATTTTAGATAAAACACCTGCTAGTTGCTATGAGATCAAATTATCTTCAAAGATAAATGATTATTCTACTGCTGATTAATCTTAAATGTTTAGATAAAAATCTAATAGTGTAATTGATGTGCTCAATTAGAAAAATTCTTCTGAATATTAACAATCGCTCGTAGCTGGTAATGCTTTAGATGTTTAATAATCTAGAAGTAGGCTTTACTTGTAAGGGGGGGATTTTATTATTAAAACACATAGTGTATAAGAATTAGATGATGAAATAGATGATTTAAAATTTAAAGAGGAAAATTCTGTAATGGACGCTAGTTTTGCTCTCCCTCATTTGAATTCAAAGGCTAGCTCACCCAGAAAAACTGCAGATGTTATAAATATTTAAGATGAAAATGAAGCCGAATAGTAAAATTCTATTATTGGTGTGAATAATACTCCTATCAATGTGCTTCATAAAGAACTCAATTAATCAGGTTAAGAAATATCTAAATTCGATATAAATGCAAAATCCTAACTTTAAGGAGAGTTCTCTGATGATCTACATTATTCTCCTACTAATGAATCGCCTGGATACTTTATTTTATCTAAGATAAAGAAAAAAGGTCAGAAAAACCCAAATGAGCAATAAATGGAGCAATCTGAAAATAAGAGAAGTCAGAGCAAATAAGGATAATAAGTACCAACTAATTTAAGAGAGTTAACTTAATCACCTCATGTTTAGAAAGATATTTTTAGTAAAACTCAACGAACAAATTCTAACAATTAACAATCTTTTAATTATGCAAACTCAGTTAATCCATTTTCTTATGAATTGGAGAATTAAATCTCGTCTAAGTTATGTTAGTAATAATAATTTTAATATTCTAATAAAACAGAAGATGAGAAGTTAATCTAAAAGAAGAATTCAGCAGATGGATCTCAGTCATCATCTTCAGCATCTTCATCTATTTCTCAAAACATTGGTTAATCCTAAATAAATCAGCAAAATAATAAATAAATAAATTTCCGCTTTTAAGGAAATATTAATTATATGTGCAATGCAAATAACAGTGAGAATATTTTTAGCAACTAAGTAGCATAGGAAAATAAATTACCTTAAATAAATTAATCAGGAAGCAAAGGAGGAATTTCTTATGGAGGTACTAATGAAATAAAAATTATGTAATAAAATGAGGAAGAAAATATAAAATCTAGAAATAGAAATTATTCAAATCAGCCCTATGTAAAGAAAGTTTAAGACTATTCTAATATTTTAATAAACTGTGCAAACCAAAATATCCAAAAGGAATACATGATAGGAAACTAAAATAACGGAAACCAAAACAACAATTTTAATGCCAACCTCTAAAATTAATAAAATACATTTGCAAGTAACAGCAGAATAAACTTACCAAATAATTAGTAACTCACTGAAGATTACATGAAGAACTATCCTTAGAATTTAAATGTAATGACAGATAAATTTAAAAATCTTCTCCTTTAAAAAATTAGCAAAATCAAAGGAGATAAGCAGCAACAATTGGCTGAGTAAATAGGAAATAATCCTAATGGAATAGTTCTTGGAGGTACAAATGGAATCCCTTTAAAAGTATTATAATAATAATAGATGTAAACATCTAATATACTGACTTCTTAAGTTTAACAATAATAAATAGTATCTATTTCACAATCAAAAATTATCTAAAAATATTCAAATAATAATAATTTAATTAATGCCAATAGTATAATTTCCTCTACCTAACCGTCTAGATAAAATCATTTCAATTCTTAAATTTCTTAAAATCAAGAAAACAAATCTAGACCACCATCGAACAATCAAATTGATAATGAAATGAAAATATTAAGCTAAATATCAAACACTATGCCCATCAGAAAAAGTAAAAATATTAGTTTTTCTGTAGATAACTAAGCTTAAATAGGCATGAATCATATTAAAGTCATTAATTAAAAGTTTGGACAATAAATTAACAATAACAATAATAACTAGTAATCTACAACTCCTGATGTATTATAATAGCTATTAACTTAACCCAAAAACAGTACTAAAGATATCTTTACAAATAATTAAACAAGATAAAAACAATCTTAACATTCTTTCTCTATCTCTTCCAAAAAGATGCAACATATCAATCCTTAAAAGAACTATCAAATTACAACTAATTAAATTGCAGCATCAGCTGCTTAGTAAATAACGATGAATATTTCAAATATTACCAATAATAACCCTAGTAATTAAAATACCTAGCTTAAAACAGGATAAAATGCTCTTTAAAATTTGATAGGATCTACAAATACTAATATTTAGAAATCTAATGGAGGATTTAACATGAAACTATTAAAAGTATAAGGTAACACAATAAATAATGAAAAGAGACAGGAAGGATAGGCAGAAAATAAAGCTACTAAGAATATTCAAGTTCAAGATATTACTAAATAATTCACTTCCAGTTTCGTTACCTAACTACAACCTTTCTTTTAATAGCATTAGATCTCATTACAGAAATGAAAAAGGAAAATTGTTTCTTTATTTTCAAAAGAATGAATTGAAATAATGTTGAGAAAATTAAATTTAAATTACTAAAAAGAGAAAAAAACATTAATAAATTAATTTTGAATTACTAAAAAGAGAAACAAACAAAAATAAATAAATTAAATTTACTTAATCAAAAACCAATAAATAAAAAAGGAGATGTAAAAATAATGTCAATATATAAATAAATAAACAAATAAATAAACTTCTAAATAATGATTATAGTATTTTTCTATCTATCTATCTTATCATTTTCTTACTTTCTTATTGTTATTACTTTTCTTGAGCATACCTACCTACCTACAAAATTTAAATCTATTCCAATGAATTTATTCAAGTAGCAAATAATGATTAAAAGTATTATCTAATAGGATTTAATTTAATCCCTATATCTTTTATAAAAATACTTATTACCATCTAACAAAATACAATAAATATATTAATATTCATTTTCATCTTATTTTTTTTGAACAATTCAAAAATTGTAATTTAATAGAAACTCATCATTTTTAAACATTATCTTAAATAATTCATATTTTTAATAGTTTTTAATAATATACTAAATCAAAAGGAATAATCATGATTTTTTAGAGTAAAATTGAGACATTGATTATGTAAGTTAGTATATTTTTAAAATAAATACTTTATTTAGTAAAACAATATAATTACATTAGAATTATAATAATTAATTAGAATTTAATGAACCAAAAAATCTCTTTTTTTGATGAAAGGTTGCAGTATAAACATTAATCCATATATAGTAATAATTTAAAAGCTGTTATTTTGTAATCTATATATCTATCTCCACTAAAATTTCAAACATTAACTTAAATTTCCTATTACTCTATATTTATAAATATTTAACCAATTATTACTTTCAATTACCAATTTTATAAATTTTATACCTTTATCCTGCTATCCTTAAGGAGGATTTTTACCAGTTGAAGCACTATTTTTTTCTTAATTTCTAGTCTAAAAAATTATATTATAAATTCCATTAATATTTAAAAACTTTCAAATTAATATCAAATTACAGTAAAAGCTAAAATTTCATATCCAACTCCAACGCATAATAAAACAATACCAATAGCTAAAGAAAGCACAGATCTTTTATGATTTTTTTAAAAATATGTTAATTAAATATCTAATATCTATTTTAATTTTACGATGTTCTAGCATTATCGTCATCATCTAATAATATTGTACCTAAGCTGATTAATATTTGGTATTCATTTTAAACAATATATTTAATCATTAGAAATGTAAAAAAATAAAGATTACAATATGCAGAAGATTCCTCTTCCAAAGTAGGAACCAAGAAGTTTAAAATTATTAACTACATAAACAATCTCCCATTCAGAACACACAAGAGAAATACCAAAGAATCTATTATTTTTATTCTAATATTTTAGCTAATTTTAAATTTGAATTTATTTTACATGTAGTAAATATCTAAAATAGCATTAATAGGATAGAGAGTGTCTGTTGCAAAACTAACTATTGCTACTATTATCATTAGACATCCGCAAATAACTGCAGTTGATTTTGTTATATGTCTTAAATTCATACCCATCTCTCTTTTTAAATTATATATTTAAGATAATTTCCTACTTCTTTATACAAATTTGAAAGATTTAATAATTAATAATTCTATTTATAAATTATCTTTTTTATTGGTTAGTTGAAGACCTTCCTTCTAATTTATTAGTATTTTATAAATTCAATATCACTTTGAATTTATCAAATAGATTGAAATACAGACGGTTTATATTCATCAGCATTCTTTAGTTCACTTTACTAATAAATCCAATTATAGTTCATTTCAAATTTATATTCAGTTCACCTTCGATTGCCATTTTTAATAAGTATATAGTTAAATTAAGAAAGTTAAAAATTTTAAATTCTTTCATATTTCTAAATTCAGTTAGAATAAATTCTTAAAAATTAAAATAAAATAGAAAATCAATTGTAATAATTATCTATTTAGAGTAAGAAATAAATACTTTATTCTGCTAATTATATATAGAGTTTTACATTTTTAATAAAGCATTAATTTTTGAAAAATAAAATAAAAAAAGGGAATTAATTAATTAATTAGTTATTTTTTATAAAGAATGGTATTTCAATTCAAATATAATTTTTTAAGTAAATGAAAATATTTAACAATAATAATTTTGAAGAAGTTAAAATAAAATGAAATGAAATTAATTATTTTGTTTAAAATGAGATTAAAGAATGTTGAATTAAATGCTTATTTATAATAATTAATTTTTAGAAAAAACTTTATGATATTAAAATTAGTCTAGCTTAATGGTTAATAAATACAATTTAATATAATTTAAAACATACATTTTTTGTATTATTTTTTGATAATAGTAAAGATGATATTTTTAAATAAAGAAAATTCTTACTAAATTTTATAAAAATGAGAGTTTATTCAACATGTATAAAATTAGCTTAATAAAAACTTAAAAATTATGGCAAAACATATAAGAGATTTCTCTAAAAGCATAAGTATTATTCTATTATAGATTTGACTTTCCAAAGAAAGTATTTTTCTGAAAAAACTCTCTCATCATATTAATTAGATTGCAAATTAAAGATTAATTAATTTGAATTGACCTTTTTTGAAATAGGTTTTTATAATAGTTTATTGAAAGTTTACCTATTAAAAGAGGATGAAAGTATTTCTCCAAATTGAAATTCTTTATGAAATCCAAATTCGAATTATGAGTAAAGTATGTAAAAGAAATACTACTTATTTGCCTGATTGATTCGCCAATACGTTTTTGTTTAGTATCTTAAATAAATTTAAATTGCCTCACTTTTGATAAAAAGTAACTTTCTTCTCATAGAATGCCAATAATAAATTAATAATAGTTATTTGTTTAAGATTAATTTCCTATTGAAAAAAATTAAGAAGATATAAACATAAATAAATAATTTAGAATAGGCTATAGTAAAATATGGGAAACGACGTATCATTAGGCAAATATTCTGACTTAGAATGCATGAAGAAATATACAGACTTCTCACCTGGTTAAGTTGAAATAATCAGGTAACAGATATCAATAATATTAGTTAGATTATAGAACGCTATTTAAGCTTTATTTGATTGATTCAGATTTCAATAACAATCATTCTTAATTAATGTTAACATTTTATCTTTTATTAATTATAAAAGAGAGAAGTTTGATTTAATGGCTGATGAAGATTTAACCATTTCCAAAGATTAGTTTGGTAAGTTAATGAAGATTCCACCAATTGAAATAGATCGAGTAATTCAATAATTTAAGACAAACAGAAAGCTGAGTTTCAGTTCCAATTCCTTAATAATAAATATTTTTTCAAAATCAATCAAAATATTAGGTTTTCGAATACTTTGATACAGATTCGAGTGGAAGAATAGACTCATATGAATTCATTTCAGCACTTGCTCTTCTTTCATAAGCATCTTTATAGGTAATTTGAATTTTTTTTTTATGGAGATATTGTTTTAGGAGTATATGTAGATGATTTAGAGAAAATGAATTAAAGTATAACAAAGTGAAAGAGACAAACGCAGTTATAGATAGCGATAAAGCAAAAAGAAATAATTTCAGATATCTATTACTTAAGTTTTAACAAAAAATTAAAATAATTGATTTATGAAGATAAATGAGAGAATACTTTATGAAGAAAAAGCATCATCCAGTTATTATATTTCCCACCTCTTCCTCTTCAATTATTTTATTTTTATTTATTCAACTTTAATAATAAAACTGATTAATATATTTGCTTACTCTAATAGGTTTTTGAATAGTAGAGAATAAAAAGAAAAAATAACTTCTAATCTAATATCTTTTTAAATTATACTTATTTATTTTTAATTATAAAAAGAAAAAAGCTGAGTTAATCTTCAATTTGTATGATTTCGATAAAAATTAGACTATCACTTAAAACGAATTAGTTATATGTTTGAAGACAACTATGTCTTCACTTAATGCCATGTGTGGTAAAGAAGAGACTACTATCTAATAAGCAGAAGCTAAAACAAAGGAAATTTTATCAAAATATGATACAAATAAAGATGGCAGCATTTCACTTAAGGAATTTTAATCATTTGTTTCTAAAGATCCTGATATTTTAAGAATATTATCTAGTTACGGTTTAATTTCCAAAGAAGATTTAAGATCTGATTTTGGAGGAAGTGATGAAATTCCTGACTGTGATTCTGATTTAGAAGATGAGATTGGCAAGGCTAACGTTGATATAGATGAAAGAATAGAAAGAATTAAGAATGGTATTGAACATTCATATGTATCAGAAGAAGAAAGGATTTAATACGAAAAGCAATTAAATGAAGATAAATAGTCTTACAAAGAATAAAAGTTTTGGTAAAAAATTATTGGCAATACAGTGAGACCTGATGAAAAAGGAATTAAATGTAACTAATTTTTAAATATTACTTGGTTATGAATAAACCTATCAGCTTTGAAATTAATTTAATATTATTTTTAAATTATAATAATTAGTTGATAACAGTGCTCCCACCGTTAATATGAGTATTGACCACATTTATGGATATCGTTGTTATGATACTAGAAATAACATCAAATTTAATCTAGAAAGAGATTTAATCTACCATCATGCTGCTGTTGGCATTGTTTAAAAGGCTGGTGGATAGTAGACTTTCTATTTAGAGCATAGTGATGATATTACTTGCATTGATACTGCTGGTAATTTAGTTGTTTCAGGATAGTTAGGTGCTAATCCTTTAATTTGTGTTTGGGATTCTTCTAACCTCGAAACTAAAACAGTATTTAAGGGTATCCTTAAGAATGGTATTGGATGTGTTGCTATAAGCTAAGATGGCAAGAGAATTGCAGCTATTTCTCTTGAAAAGGAGAATTCAATAGTTATTTATGATCTTGATAGAGCGTAAATCAAATATTAATTAATTAGAAATTTTAATTTCAATTTATATGTTAAACAATAGAATTCAACAAAGATTAAATCCTACCAAGAGAGGAAACGATGATGGTTTATTAGCTACTGGTAAACTTTCCAATAAGTAAATATTTGATGCAAAGTTTGATAAGACTGGCAAGAATGTAATTGTTGCATGCATAAATGATATTCTGTTCGTTACTTTCGATAATAATATGATTAGAGTTGCTAAAGGTGTTTGGAGTTAAAGTAATCCTCCTTAAGCTTGTCTTTGCATTGGTTTCTCCGATGCAGGTGTTGTTACAGGTATGTTCAAAGGATAGCTTTATCTTTGGAAGAGCAGCAAATTCCATCAAGCTTTACCTGCTCATAATGGTCCAGTTACTTGTATTCACTCCAGAGAAGGAGGTAATTCTTAATTGTTAGAAGAAATTGCAATAGATTTACAACTTATTTTTAAATATTAGATAAAAAAGGTATTATTTCTGGTGGCAGAGATGGTTTAATTATTGTTTGGGATAGTCTTCTTAAGACTTATATTAACAAAATTGATACAAAGGAATACAAACTTTATTCATTAAAAGTAATTTTGGATTTGTAAACTAATTAATTGATTTATTAAAATTATTTAATAAAATATAGATCTGTGCAGTAACAGAAGATTTTAATTAAGAATCAATTGTATTTGGTACTAGATCATCTGAAATTGTTGAATACTCCCATTAAAATAATAAGCATAAAGTCTTAACAAATGGTCATTGGGATGGAGAACTCTGGGGTCTAGCAACTTCTCCTACTCATCCTTATTTCTACACTATTGGTGAAGACAATTTCTTAGCCTGTTGGAATATTGAAAGACGTACTCTCTCGTAAAGCACAAAACTTGATTTCCCTGCTAGATGTATCGACTTAGCCTTTAATATTAAATATCTAGCCGTTGGTTGTCTTAATGGAACTGTGTTAATTGTTGATCCTAAGAGTCTAGTCGTTATCTTCAGTTTGAAGGATAGAGATCGTTCTATAACTTGTATTAAATTCTCTCCCGACAGCGAATATTTAGTTGTTGCTTATGCAGAACCTTCTTGTGAGCTTCTTGTTTATGATGCTAAGAATCACTTTAAATAAATCACTAAAATTCGTGGTTCTACTACTGCTGTAACTCATATTGACTTCAGTAATGATAATAGAAAAATCATATAATGTAATAACACAGGATGTGAACTCATTTTCTTCGATTTGGTAGAAAAAAATAAGACTGGTGCCTAAGGAAAATAAATTTTAGACTACAAGCTTATCCATGATATTAAATGGAAGACTTAGAGCTGTATATATGGTTATAATGTATAAGGTATCTGGCCTCCTTGCTCAAACGGTGGTGATATTAATGGAATAGATCTTTCTACTAACTGCAATATTCTTGTTACTGGTGATGATTTTAGCAAAATTAAGGCTTTCAGATATCCTTGCACAAATCCAAATTAGAGCTTCAATAGATATAGTGGTCATGCTTCTCATGTTACCAAGGTTAAATTTGTTAGCAGTGGAAGTGAAGAATTCGTTATTTCTATTGGTGGTGCTGAGAAATCAATTATTTAATGGAAATTTGAGTATGACCGTATTTCCGCTGATTTCTAATAAGAAATTGGTCCTGCTGACATGTAATAAGATACAGTTTTTGATGAAGCTTAGGCTGAAAAAGGAGATTAGGCATTAGCTGTTAAACCTTATTTAGGTAAATCTCAATTAATTAACAAATTAAGAAATAATATTAATAAATATTTCAATATTTTTAATAGGTTAAATTACTTTAAGTATTCCTGAATAATACAGAAGTATAGATGAAAAGAAATTGAACGTTTTACCTTAGGCTTAATTAACCTTGAGTCACGTATTTGGTTTAAAAACTAAGAATTTGAGTGATGATAGTAGAAATCTTCTTAAATTTTTACCAAATGGAAAGATAGTATATCCTGCTGCAGGTGTAGGTGTTGTTTTAGAAAATAAGAAAGATTAGACTTTCTTCATTAAGCACGAAGAAGATATATAATCACTTGCAGTTCATCCTAAGTTAAACATAGTGGCTACTGGTTAGGTCGCTGCTAAAGGAAAAGCCAACTTAATAGATATCTTTATTTGGGATAGCGAGAATAAGAATGTAAGAAAGAAAAAAATTAATTGATTTGACTTTAATCGTAATTTATTTATTTAAATAGATTTTAGGGCTATTAAATGATTTCCATACAAGAGCTGTTAGTGTTTTGGAATTCTCTATAGATGGTACCTAATTGTTGACAATTGGAGATGATAATGATCATTCTCTTGCAATCTATGATTGGTAATAGTCTCGTATGATTTGTAATTCTAAAGTTGACAAATCACCTGTCACATGTGCTATCTGGAAGAGTAATAGTGAATTTATTACTTGTGGAACTAAACACATTAAATTCTGGACTTTATAAGGACGTAATGTCACATGTAAGATATTTATTTATTATTTTAAGAATAAATAATTATTGAAAAATACATTCTAATTTCATTTTTAATAATAAAAATAGCAAAATCAGGTACTGGAATGAATCCTTTCTCACCTATTACCTGTATCACAAATACTAGTAATTAAATAATTGTAACTGGTAGTGCTGATGGTAGAATCTTCAGTTGGAGTGGTAATACTGCTAATAAGGGAATTCTTGCACACAACAAAGGTGTTGGTAGTGTTGTTGCTGTAGGATCAAGTAAATAACTTATTTTTTATAATTTTATAAATTTAAAAATTGTTTAATTCTTTTAATCTTTTAATCTAGAACCTGGTGGTAAGGATAGTTTTGTTTTCAGTGGTGGTAATGATGGTAAGATTTTGAGATGGAAAGTTGATGGCGGAAATATGACTTAAGATTAGACTTTCTTGATTGATTTGAATCCTTAAAATCCTTAAATTGAGCATGGTATCATCTCTCTTTCAATTGACTCTAAATAAGAATAGATCTTAATTGGAACAAAAACAGCTGAAATTTATTAAGGTAGACTAGCTTCAGCAAGTAACCCTGAAAAGTTACTTGATTCTCATTATGATGGCGAATTATGGGGATGTGCTACTGATCCTAAATCATCTAAATTTGTTACCTCAGGTGGAGATAGAACAATTCGTGTTTGGGATATTGCTCAAAAGAAAATGTTAATCTCTACTGAACCTCTTCCAAATGATGTTAGAGCTGTTGATTGGTCTCCTATGACTGGTTCTATGATCGTAGCTGGTGATTCTATTGGATAAATTCTTCTTTTTGATTCCAATCTTAAAAGACTTTCTCAATAATGTAAATTAAATTACCTCAATATTATTTAACAAAATCTAAATATTTTATAAATAATTCATTTAAAAGCTACTAAATTTACTAAGCCCAACAACCAAAAGAAATTAATTAATTGGATCGAAGATATTAAGTTCTCACCTAATGAAAAGTATGTTGCTATGGGTGCTCATGGTGGTCCTTCAACAATTGAGATTTATGAAATTAAAGATTCAAAGGAGGGTGGCTCTAAGTCTCTTGATTTCGCTATGTCTATTAATGCAGGTAATTAACTGATTCTCATAATTCTATCAATTAATAATTAAAAAATATAATAATAAAGGTTTAACTTCTGCTCTTACACATTTGGATTGGAATACTGCAAGTGATAAACTTGTTGTTAACTCTCAAGCCTATGAATTGAAATTCATCAACTTAAATTAAAAGAAGGATGTAGCATCAAGCTCTTGTGCTGAGGAAGATTGGGCTTCTTGGACATGCACTCTTGGTTGGTTTGTTAAAGGTATCTTCCCTGGTGTTGATGGTACCGATGTTAACAGTTCATGCCGTTCCAAGAACAAAAAAGTGATAGCCACAGGAGATGATTTTGGTAGAGTTAATCTTTTCTAATATCCAGCTGCTGCTCCCAAATAGACTCATCATAGTTACCTTGGCCACAGCTCTCATGTTACTAGAGTAAAATTCTCTTATGATGACAAATACCTCATTACCACAGGTGGTAATGATAAGGCAGTTCTTGTATGGAATACTGAAAACCTTCTTGATGATTTCAGAGGAAAGTAAAATGAAAAATAATAATAATAATAATCTTAAATGGAATTCGATGATATAACTGAAGAAGATATTGGAGTTGTAACTAAGAAAGAAAAGAAGGTTGGTGCTCAAAAGTATGGAAAGCAAATACAAAAGCCTAAATAGCAATAAGAAAGTGATGATATCTTTGGAGAAGAAGAAGCTGATAAGGGTGATGAATTTATGTAAATTTCTTTATGATTATTATTATCTAATAATAAAAAATTATGTAATAAAAATTAGGGCTGTTAAACCTTGGTTAGGTGCTATTAAAGAACCTTCAAGCTACTATAAAGATCCTCTTAACTAGGCTAAAGAACCTCCAGTTTAAATTCAATTAGATTATGTACATGGTTATAGAGCAAAAGATTGCAGAGATAACATTCGTTATTTAAAATCAGGAAATATTGTTTATAATGCTGCCGCTCTAGGTATTGTTATGGATACTCAAGCTAATACTTAAAGGTATTTATACCCTCAAATTAAATTAAGGTTATATTAATTTTATTTAATAAAGATTCTTTAATTTGCATAATGATGACATTACTGCAATTGATGTCCACCCTGATGGAATTCGTGTTGCAACTGGTTAAATTGGTGCAAAGCCTTCAATCTATGTATGGGATAGCAATACTTTACTTCCTCTTTGCCACTTTAAGGGTAACTTGAAGAATGGTATCAGTGCTCTTTCATTCTCACCTAGCGGTGATAAATTAGTAGCCATTGCTATAGATACTAACCATGAATTAGCTATATTCGATATTAATGCTAAGAGTAAAACTGGTGGAGTATAACTTCTTCTAGAAAAATCTGGTCCAGATGTTATTACTTCTGTAAAGTGGAGATTGGAAACTGTAAATTATATTCTTACTCATTTTCTACTTGATTAAATACTTTTTATCTAATTTAGGAATTTGCATCTGTTGGTATTAAGCACTTCAAGTTATGGAATCTCTCTGCTAATAGTATTAAAGGAACTAAGGGTAGTTGGGATAAATTCCCTGGTTCTACTACCATTCTCACCATTAACGTTTAAACAGATGATTATCTTTGTGGTGGTGCTGATGGTCACTTGCAAATCTTTAAGGGTGCTTCTCTTTCTAACTTCAAGAAAATTCATGATAAGGGAATTGATTCTATCTTCGTCTAAAATGGATTGTAAAATATTAAATCTAATTATAGAAAATATTTATGTAATATTTTTCAAATAGTATCTTCACTGGTGGTAGAGATTATAAAGTTTTAGTACTTGATAAGAATTTGAATGTAGTCACTAAAGTCGTCCTAGAAGAAGTACTTAAGGGAGTTAACCTTCCTTCTCTTTGCCCTGAAATTCGTTCCGTAGCTTTGAGTGCTGATTCTAAACAAATGATTGTTGGTACTTTTGCTTCTGAAATTTATGAATTTACTACTAGAGATGCTAAGATTTCTTCTACAACTAAGTTCTCTCAACCTAAAAGTGTAGTTAAAGGTCATTATACTCCCAATAAAAAATGGACAAATGAAGTTTGGGGTCTCTCAACTAATCCTTCTAACGAAGACATTTTCTATACTTGTTCTGATGATGGTACTCTTAGAGCATGGTCAATTAATTAAAGAAAACAAGAAAAATGCACAAGAACAGTTTTAGATTAAAGTAATTCTGAAATCCCTCTTAACAACTAAACAGGCGATTTATCTGATTCTGTTAAGGTATTATATTTTTTTTATCAGAAGTCTTAATATATATATTTAATTGTTTCTTAATATATAATATAGGGTCGCTCTATTGCAGTAAGTTGTGATGGATTTATTGCTGTTGGTTTCAAAGATGGCTCCTTGAGATTATATGATAGCAACCTTTCATAATAGGTCTACACAAAGCAAGCTAAGGAATGGATTTCTGATGTTAAATTCTCTCCTGATGGCACTGTCCTTGCTGCTGGTTCTCATGATAATGCTATTTATATTCACTCTATGAATGAACTTAAATAAAAAGTTAGACCTTTGAAAAAACACTCTTCTTATATTACTCATATTGATTTCTCTCTCGATGGCAATAATTTACACTCAAATTGTGGTGCTTACGAACTTCTTTTCTGGGATGTAAATACAGGCAAATAAATTCCTTCTGGTGCTACTCAGTTTAGAGATGAAAAATGGGCAAGTTGGACCACTACTCTAGGATGGCCAGTAAAAATTTATATTTTGATTAATTTAATATATTTTTAATAAATTTAAACAATTAAAATAGGTACAAGGTATTTGGCCAGAAGCTGCTGATGGTACTGATATAAATGCTGTTGATAGAAGTAACTCATCTTATTCTGGTAGTGATAATCCTCCTGATAACTATTATCTTCTTGCTACAGCCGATGATGAATCCAAAATAAAAATATTCAGATATCCTTGCATCAAAAAAGGATCTAAGGCTGTTGCAGGTGTAGGTCACTCCAGTCATGTTACTAATGTTAAATTCTCTAAAAACGATGATTATTTACTTTCAACTGGTGGTGAAGATAATTGTGTTTTCTAATGGAAGATTATAAAATAAAAATGATAATTTATATATATTTACTCTAACTTATATGACAAAAGATATTTGTTGTAACTGAAATATTCCTATAAAATCTTTAAAAAAAATTTAAATTAACTATCTTAACAACAATTAGATAAATTTAATAAAAAATGACGAAATTTTAGCTTGATCATAATTAAAAAATTATTATTTTTATAATAAAATAAAGAATCTTGTCAATAAACTAAAAATATTTATAGGTCATCTTCTTCATAAAGCCTAAATAAAATCAAAGTAACTATTTTAAAAGTGGAATTTAAGGGAAAAAAATAAGAAATTAATCCTAAATCAAAAATCAAAAATGCTTTAAAAATTGGTTGTTTTTAGAATTATATTGAAATATCTAATTTTAAAAATAGGTATTATAATTATTTTAGTTTCAAGATGCTAAAAGCAATCGATGAGTGAAGTGATGCAATTGGAATTTTAAAATTTAATAAATAATTTTGTAGGTAATTTAATGAACATTTATATAAATTTATGTATAGATGATATTCAGTTTAAAAAATAAATAAAATTTTAAAAGATTATTTTATCTTTAAAGCATTCTTTATCAACTCACTCATTTATTCATTCGCTCGTTTTAAGCTGTAAGCAGAATACTTATATTTGCTTATCGTTGTTACCTATAGAAAGTACATGATATTTGTTTGTATCAAAAACTGATAATTTTGCAGAGGCACCATCAGAGTGCTTCTTTTCATCATTTTATAATAAATATTTAGTAGTACTTATTGCTTTTTGCTTTTTCAGGTCATATAAATTAGCTTATCCATCCCAACTCATAGCGAGAAGGTAATTATCTTCAAAAAGATTAAGACTACAGATTCTTTGCTTATGGATATGTCTGAATTTAAAAACGATGCACTCTTCTGCATTTATTAGTTACTAATCAACTTGATTTTCTTTCTATTCATCTCTTTCATTTTATTCTTCATTTGAAGGAGCTAAAGGTTATTATTGTGACTAATACTAATTAATTTGAGAAGTATTTAACTTTGATAGATCCAAGTTCGCGATTGTACCATTGCCACTTCCAATAACAGCAGTATGGGGATTCTTTGAGCCAAGAACAATACTTGTAATCTTTTCTTTTGAGCATTTTAATTTAGCTAAAAGACGAATATCGGTGACTTAGTACTTAGGCTGGCGTCTTAATGGAGGACCAAAAGCGGCACTTCTTTCACTTCTTTTGGATTTTATAGATGATTACATAGTATTCTGTGAGTTTAAATCGATTAATACGTTTTGATAAATAAAAATATTTCCTGAAACAGCTCCTACTATGGTATATAATCCATTTGAATCCATAAATTTACAATCCTCTTCTTTAGGTAATTCAACACTGGCTACTAATGCATTTTCTTAATTAACTTCAGGATTAATGTTCCAGAGCTTCAGTGTTTTATCATATGAAAGACTTATCAATTAATTATAAGAGTTAGGAAGAAAAGAGATGTTTCTGACAGTTCTCTAATGACCAATATATTCTTTAATTAGTTTTGGGTTTAAATCGACAGCTGTTGAAACATCGTCTGGTAATTAATAAACTTAAATAGCTCCTCTTGAAGTAGCAATATATAAGCATTTTGAATGCCTATGATATACAACTTATAGACCCAAATCACCCAACTCAATTGTAGCTTTTAAATGAATAATATAATTATGAGTGAATCCCCAAATCTTAACCTTTTACTCATTGCCGCATGTAGCAAATGAATTATGATTAATAGTTGCAATAGAATTAATAGATAATTTATGATCACTTTGCATCACGGCTCTCTGTTGCAAACTTATCATTGAGGAATCAGTTTTAGGATCTTTAAAGTCTTTTTTTACTTCCATAACAATAGATTTTTTGTCATGTCCCTCATACCATTCTTACAATTTATCATCTTCAATAAAATCTTCTAAGATAGCATCAACATCTTATTCTTATTCTTCTTTTTAATTCTAAAAATGCAGTTATCTCTTATAGTTTGCTAAATGTTAACCCTATAATTTCAATCTTGTAAAATCAAATAAAGTAATATCATCATCACTTATATCATTTTATTCTGTTAAAACTCCATCCTTCCTCTCAGTTGTAAGCTTTTTGGATTAATTTTAAGGGGGAGATCTAGAGTTCTTCAAAGCTGCTTACAATAATGAATTTATTGTATCTTTTATGTAGGTAACTTTTCTCTTTTTGTAATAACTATTGTTTTTAAGATCGTACTTGAATTCCTCTAAATTGTCATTTAACTCTTTTATGAATTTTTATACTGAAAATGTATTTTCTTTTTCACGTACCTTTTTCATGAATTCATTCACTTAGTAAAAATTTGAATAGTCAAAGTTATTAGTCAAAAATTCTTTAAAGTCCTTCTCTATGAACTATCCTTCTTTAATTATTTAAGAGAGATTTTTACTGAGATCATCATTATACCTTTGGATTGTAGTTTTTTATTCACTTTGGTACAAATCAATTTGCTTATTAAGGGATACTTTGAGTTCAGAACATAAAGCAGTAACACTTCCCACAATTTCGTTTAAATCTTTTTCAACTCTATCACGCATTTATGAGATTGTTTAATTTATTTCATTCTCTGTAGTCTTCACTAATTTCTACAAGAATTCTATTTTTTCACATTCTAATTTGCCTGATAACTAATCAACTTTTATTGGAACATAGCTTTCAAGAGAATTAAAACTATTTTTACACTCAATTGAATGCTTTTCATCTTGTAATATACATTTAGAACATGAAATAACATTCTTAAAATTGCATCTCTTGTCAATACATATATGATCATATTCTCTTATTTTATGTTAAGAGCATGGAAGGTGCATGAATTTTCCTAATAATTCCGATAGTGATTTCTCTATTTCAACTGGTTTTATCATTTCTTTTTATTCCTAAACGAGAGTATTAATCAATTATCTCTCTCCTAAAGTTGGGTTACTTGAAACACTATTCACCTTAGAATGGCCTGTCACATCTCCGCCTTTTGTGGCAATAGTTACACTTTATATTTCTGCTTTCTTTTGTGTAGTATTTGCAATCGAACTGCGCTTGCTATCACCTCCAGCTTAGGGATTTGTTTTTTCACTTTTTTATGTAACTTATGCTTTTTTCATTTGGATAATAGATTCGAGTAATTGAATTGTTTGTTAATAATGTTAATAACCAACTAAAATTAAAAAAAGGAGAAGTCAATACAAGGTTATTTATTTAATCATAAGCTAGCTGTAAAATCCAATAAAATTACTATCTAATTTTCATATCCAATAAAATTTCTTGAATCTAAAAATTAAAAAAGTTATACACTTTTATTCGTTATTATCTATCTGAAATGCCTAATTAAAAATTATAATAAAAATTAAAAATTTTCTGATAAGATAAAAAGGATTCTAGATTAGTATTGGATTAATTATAAAGATAAAATAGAGTATAAAAAGTTTTTTCTGATTCAAATCTGCTCATATCAAGTTTGAATCCATCTTAACTATTAAATTGTTAAAAAGAAAAATTTCACCTTGATAAATTTGATTATTTTAGGAGTTAAAAAATAAGATTTTCTTTATGTTTATTGAAAAAACAAAATTTTTAAATGGTATCTATAATAATTTTGGAGTAGCAATTGCTTGAAATATTAAAACATATACAAAATATTTAAAAGAGTTAGGAAGATAAATAAATATGCTATTTTTTTAGTTTATTTAAATTCATAAACTTGCTATAGACATTTTAAAAGTAGAAAAAAATGCTTAATATCAATTAAAATCTGATTCTCAAGTGAATTTTAATTAAAAATGAACATTGAATTCTTTTATTTTTAATTTTAAAAAGAAAAAAACTTTCAGCCTTACCAAAAAAGATAAATTAAAAAATACAAAAATTCATATGCAAATACTTTATATACTATCACTTCTAGTTGGAACAGTAATTTCTAGCTTATTAATTGCCTTTTTCTTATCAATCTTACATGATACTTATCGTAGCTACTTTATACTAAGTTCTGTTTATAATGTAATCTTAAATCTAATGGCTTTATACTTCTACTTCACTGATTAAGAAATATCAATAATGCCTTTTCTTTTGTATGCAGCTTCATTCATATTGATTATCTCTATAGGACTGTGCATTAAGCTAGCTATTCATTATGGAAAATAAACTTACAGAGATGACCATGCTTTAAATGTGATAGCATATATTATTCCTTGTATAGGATATATTATATTATACTTTACCTCATCATATTAATACAATATCATAACAAGCCTCAAATAATCTTGAAATAACACTAAAATTAAAATAATTTTGATATTTAAGAGCTTAGAGTTAATTAATTTTCAAATAAAATTTTATTAATTTATATATTGTAGAAATAATTATATTCTATTTAGAATAATTTAATTTCATTACTTTTTTTAAAGGGAGGTTAAATAAACAATAATAAATAATATATGGCAAAAAATATTAATTTTCGTAAAAAATATCCAAAATAATATTCTTTATAGAATAATCTGAATCATTTATCTCCAAGTGAGATTTATTTGATTAGTGCATTTCCAAATTAAATTATTTTAGTAAATTAATTTGAATTCAAAAATCTTGAAATTATACTTGTTAGTTATTGAGGAAATAATGGAGATGTAGTGTAAGTATTTCATCATTTAACTTAAATGGTTAAAAATTAATTAGTGACTATTTATAAAAATTTATTATTTAATCAAATAATTCATATAAATAAGGTTTCTTTAAATACTTTAAAATTAAACATGTTCAGATTTTTAAGTGAGAAGGAATAAGTAATTATTTATGGGTCATAATAGTTACTAAATTTTCAATTATTAAGTGTATTTAATTTTATTAATTTTGATTAAAGATTTTTTTACTAATGTGCAAATATATATTAAAGCTTCTACTTTTACTGAGAGAACGAATCATAAATAGATTAAGATCGTAATATAATAATTATGATTTAAATTTAATGTACAATATCTATCTAAATTTTTTAAATAAAGAAATCTGATTATTTAAGTAGAAAATAACTAATTAACATTTATTTATTTTTAATTATTATGAAGTATTAACTTAATTTTATTACTTCTTTTATCAAATTAAATTTAATAGCTACAAAAAAGTGTCTATTATTTATTTTTCTATATAAACCAAATCGATTAAGATCCTGTTATAATATTTTCCTTAACAAAATTTCCTCTCTTATTTAAGTATTGGATAATCCTTTTATTGTTATACACTCACTGTTTAATTACTATACAGATTCGTTTTCTCTTGAAACAAATGATAATTATGATTAGCTAAAGATCATAATATATATAAAGTCATTAATTAAGTTTAACTATTATTTTTGAGAAAAACTATTTTATTAATAGTCATCATAATTATCCATATTTTAATAAGAATTATTCATTTGATTAGGAAGTAATCTAGTATTAATAAAAATACTATTTTTTGGTATATCAAACCTTCATGAAACTAAGGGTTTATGAAACGAAGGGGGGGAAAATGCTTCAAGATTTCTTTTCTTTAAAAAAATTAAGAATTATAATATCTATAGAGGCAATTAAGCGCCTTTTTATATGGGAAGTAGTAATAACTTATATTGAAAAACAAAAATCATTAATAGCTACGTTGTAAATAATCAGAATGTGAAATAATAAGGGAGAGAGCACTTTCTTAATTCGAAATCGTCTATAAAACTTGTGACAGTCATCAATCAAACAATAATAATTATTAATTTATTCAAAATATATTTCAAACAAACAAAGTAAAAAATAAAATAATATAAGTAAAAATGGATCTCAAAAGACTCGATGTTAAGGAAGGTGAAAAGCTCTCCGAAGAAAAGTACAATGAAGTTCTTGAAAAGTTGTTCCTTTCCAAGAAGATCTGCTTATTGAAAGCTATCGTCTTCAAAAGAGATATTGCTCAACATTTAATTTCTAGACCTGATCAATCCCTCACTGATCCCTACACTGCTACCGATTGATTAATTTTATAAATATTGAACAATTACTTAAAATATATTCATTTTACTATCATTTTTTGTAAATCTTAAGACTATCTGTGTTTTTATCTAGTAAAAATAAATTTATTTTTTTGACTATTTTGATAACTTGCTTCACTTTTCTAAATCTTCTTTATAAGCTCATCTCTCAAATGAGTTTATTATTTGCAAGTACCTATTTCTAAATCGAGAAACCAAACAGCACTAGTATGTTACACGCTAGATACCCGAATTCACTTTAACCATTAAAATTTTTATCATTTTCTTTAGCGTGAGATACTGATAATTTCTTCAAACCAAGTAATTTTTATTGTTGAGTTAATTATGTTTAAATAGGATTTATTCAAAAACGGAGAAGGATAGAAATAAAAAAGGAAGAATTATTTTAATAAATTATAATAATATGGAAAGGCGAGAGTGAAATTAACAGCTTATTTGTTAGGCTTGTATGATTAGTATAGCTTAGCTTTATAGCTACATTAGAAATGAAAGTAGGAGATATTGTTTGTCAATAAGAATTATAAATAATTGGATATAATAATGTATGTATAGAAAGCATATCTTATTAATATTTTATTGTTAAAGAGTTTATTCTAATAGATAAAATAAGTATCTAATATTTTCCCTTATTTCCTTTCTATTCATAATATCAAAAAAATTGATCAAAAATAACCTTTTTTATTATTTCCTCTCTAATTAAATTCTTTGAAGTTATCTGATCTACTTGTCTAATTCGAACTCTTCTTTAATATTTATTTGGCTATGCTTCTGTTATTTATTTATTCATTTTGAGAATAATTAATAACTGAATTATAATTAAATAGAGCAATTTTTTCTAAGATATCCTTCATACATTCTATAATTTCTATATTTTTTTAAAAATATTAACCTAGAATTGATTTAAAATTCTAGTTTAAAATCTAATTAAATAAATAATTACTTTTAAAATTATTTTCATTCCATTTTTTTAGTTATTTATCTATTACCATTTAAAGTTTATCAATCTTTAAAAAAATTTAATTTTATTTTAGATAATATAAATAAGAATATTAATTTCTTTAAAAATCCAAACTAAACTTCATATAATTTCTTTAAAAATGATAATGAAAAAGGTAAGGATTTTTTTTTAAAAAAAAAAACTGATAAATCATAAATATGAATTTATGTTATTTTAATGTGTTTATTTATATTTTAATTTCTTTAAAATAAGAAAATACATTATTCAATTCATTTTAAATTTTAGAAAATGGAATTTAGTTTAGGATAGAGTAATTTATAGTGAAGATATTCCAATATCACCTTAAGTTAATATCTATTTATAGCAATTGGAAAAAAAAATCGCGACTTTAAATTGTAAATTTGTTAATACAGAACATAGAATAAAAAGATTATTACAAACCTATGTAATCTCTACAAAATTTGTAAAATCTAATACTCTATAATTATTGGTGATCAAATTCGCTGAAAGCTAAACATAAAAAAATTATTAAAAAATCATTGCAATTATTTTAGTTAAGTAGGACATAATAAAAATATTAATTTTTTTAGAAGATGGAGTAGGTAATAAATCAAATCGAATATATGATCAAGAGGATAAGAACTAGCACTGGCTACTTCTACTTCTCAATGATTTAATTAATCCTTTGTCTTTCCCTTTTAACATATGTAATTTGTATCGATTATTTTAAACTCGCAATTAAACATTGACTAAATCATCACTTTTAAAATAGGTTTTGATAGATCCATATGATCAGTAAGTGATTTTACATTAATTTCTTTACAATTAAGGATTGTGATGTTATTATTTATTCACAATTATTTATTGAAAAAATAGCTTATAGAACCCTTTTGTATTATGGATGGAGGCAATTATTGCTCTTATTATCATGATAGATATCATCATCAGAATTGGTTCTGAAAAAAAGGTAAAAAATTAAATATTTAATCAACACTTGAAAGGTCATTTTAATTTTAATTACGTATTTATAAAAACTAGATGTACTTTAAAAGTTTTTGGAATATCTTTGATTTAGCTAGCTTTGCAATTATCTTAATAGTACTTTCAATATTTTACTCAGCAGAATTAAACTAGTAAAATCTATTGTTTAAAAATATAAATATGCGAAATGTTAAGTAATGAAACAATAATTAAATAGGTAATTAGATGACGAAGCTGAATAAGACGACATTATAGGTTTAATTCTAATTGCAGTTAGATATGTTATTTAAATTGTTAGAGTTGTTCTTATGATAAAGAAGTATATTTATTAATTCATCATCATTACTAGCTAAAAATAGACAAATAATTTTTTTTCAATAATAACTCATGATTAGATCGCATCATAATAGAAAAATTCATCAAAATGCAATTTAAGAGATTCAGCTTCAAGAAAGCACTGAGAAGTCTGGATAGGATTAAAGCATAATTATGGATAAATAATACTCAGAACAGATTAAATAATTTAGCAGCCATCACTCAGTATTAAGCGTAGTTAATAAAAATAACAAAGATATTTGAGGTTACTTAGCTTCTCGATAGATATTTTAAATTTAATTAACCAGAATTTAGTAGTATATTTTTTTCGAATAAATAATCCAACTGAATAAATAATAATAATAATAGTAATATTGATTAAAATTGAAGTGTTAAGCAATAATAGCAAACAAATATAATATATAAATTGAATGAATAATATTTTATTCGCTGATTTACTAAATAAAATTATAGAATATATATTATTTTAACAACTAATAACAGATACAATAAATTTAACAAAAATAATTAACATTTATGCATGCATCCATATATCCATATATCCATTTATCCATATTTTAAACTTAGTCTTTTTGTAAATGTATATAGTCTTACCTACCTACATTCTATTCTCTGAAAACAAACAATTTCGTTCTTGAAAATATTTATTTTGATATTTATTCTTCTAAAAAAAGGAAACAATTTATTTATTCAATTATAAAATTAAAAAGATAATCTTAAAAATACTAAAGAAGATTTAAATGAGGTTGATATGAAATTATATTATTTATATTTAGAAATAAATTTAATTACTTCCTACTTATTTTATTTAATTTTTATTTTCTAAATTCAAAAATAATTTTCTTCTATTGAATCAGTTTGTTTGATTGATTGAGTTTCATGCTTTATATTTATTTTTGTAGTCCCTCCTCAGTAGCTATTTTAATGGAGTTAATTTTACTTAACATTTAACTTTTTTATTAATTTTTTTATAAGTTTATTGAATCTAACATAATAAATTTATATTAATTTTAAAAATTGGAAGAAAGAAAGTAAGAAATACCATATTCAAATATAAATAAAATTCAAAACCTCTCTAATCACTTTGTTTTGTAAAGAAGATTAAGGAGGAATATGAATAAAATTAATCTGAATCTATTAATATATAATCAATAAATATAGAAGAAATAATAAATTATTCTTGGAATTTCACTAAAATAAATAGAAAATAATTCTGAAATTTTAAATTTGTAATATAATTTTAATTAGTCTAATATTTTAGAGTAACAACAATTATTACATGTAACATTTATTAAATTAATCTATCATCAACTGCTCAAGTTTAATTAATTTTAATTTTAACTTTTTAAGAATATGAATTAACTCCTTAATATTTAATTTTTAAATCTAAATAGCAATAAATATTATCGCATTGAATACTTTATTAATTATTTAATAAATCTTTTTTATCCAATAAAAATACTATTTAAATCCTATCTACAAACTCATAATTAAAAGAATTATAAAGATAGTAGTCTCCTTTTCCTTTTAATGCTATTTTATAGCAAACAATAGGAGTTTAAATTAATTCTAAAGAAAAAATAATCTCATCCCCTTCATTTTAAATTTATCGATAATTTATCAATTTAGGTAAGTATTTTAAGTGATCAGCACAAAATTAGTTTTAACTAGAATCAACTTTTTTACAAGTTACAGAATTTTCCTTTTAATCTATTAAAGGAAAATATTTTAAGATGCACCATCTCTCACAAATTTTCTAAATTAAATAAAGTTTTATTTTTAGAAAAAAATAGAAAGCTAAAATAATGTAAAGAATTTACTAGCTGATTGTTCGGTGTGTAATATGGTGGGCATTCTAAAAAGCAGTTGTTACCAAGGTAATATCCATTATTTTTACAAAAGCAAATTCCCTATAATGTTAAAAAATTAATTAAGAAATCAACTATTTATTTTCAAATTTTAATTCTGACATTTTCACTTGGTGTTGTTTGTTAATCACAACTTTAGACACATTCTTATCCTTAGAGATAAGTTTAATTACCACATTTCGTACATAAATTACCAGATTTACCTTTATATTCTAAACATTTATTATTAATTAAGGTTGTTTTGCAATCATTGTGATTAGGGATATATTAGTTATTAAATATGCAGAAAAATAAGCATTATCCATCTTGAAGAGTATATCCCTCAATACATTCATAGCATATGTCTTCATTATACAAGATACAGTGAGATATTATTTCTTTATCACTTTATTCTTGAATATGAGTAATTTAGCAAGTATTATTACTTTAATCCATTGTATAACCATTTCGACAGTTATTGCAAATCACTTCTTATCTCTCATTTATAGCACATATGCAAGATACATCATCACAGCTTTCTAAAGTTTAAGAAATTATAGTGGAAGACAGAAGCAAGAAAATTATAAGATATCTTAATATCATTTATTTAAAGTAAAAAGTATTTTGTATTTTATTTATTATAAAAAAGATGGCAATTAATAATCAATTTTTATAGCCAGCTCATATAGATATATATACTAACGATGATTAAAGATAAATCTTTGCTTTGAGTATTTATTCTTTAGATTTAGTAATAGATTCAGAAGATATACTTTAAAATAAGATCATTATTAATAAATAAATTTTTAAATGACACTTAGTAAGGGATTCATAAGAAAAAGTAAATGAATAATATCTCAATAACATAGATCTGCTAATCTCCACTATGGACTAAACACTTTTTTAAAAATTAGTAGAATTTCACATTAAATAATAGTCTATAAATAAAATAATGATTTAGTTCTATTTATTATTATTATTATAATTTATTAACTTTTGATAGTATTATTATAATCCTAAATTATAAATAATGTATACAAGATTTTATTCATTAAATATCACATATCTTTTCTTTAATCTTTGAATTATACAAAATCATTCTATTATATTTATTTTTTAGATTTAAAGAAATACAATTAAATTATCCAAATAAAAGAATAGTAGAATTGATTAAATCCAAAATTTTTTTAGAGGATAAAAAAAGAAACAATACTAATTGAAGAACAAACACTAGTAAAAAATATTTGAAAATATAGATTCAATGAATAATAATTATAATGTTAAGATATAACAAAATCAGATTATTGTTTTCTGCTAAAGTTAAAAGATATTAAAAATTTCTTTTTAATTTTACAAAATATTCTCTTTTATAAATCAGTTATTAAATTTAAAAATTATAAACAAAAAAATTATTTTAAATTCAGTTAAGCCATCTTTTATCAATTAAAAATGATTAAATAAATAGAATAATTATAAACATATTATGAAATTTAAATATATTTATAAATAATTTAGCTTATCATAAAATTAAAAATTAAATGTAAAAATTTATTCTTTTATAAAATCTTCTACAAAATGTAAATGCTAAACGATTAACTATTGATTTCTGAGATAATTATTCGAGGTAATTTTACTTAATTTTGTAGGATTATTTTAAAATAAAATCTTTACAATAAAGATTTTCTAAATATTAAACCATTTAATTCATAATATTTAAAAATCAATATACTTTCAAAACGCCAACTATAAAATAACTAAACATAAAAGATAAAATTTTAACATATTAAATATTACATAAGACAAAAATATATAGTTATAATCTAAAAAACTGTGTAGATTCTTACTTCAGCACTATCCATCTAACATTCACAATATGCAAAAAAAGCAAAAGAAGAAAAATTATTAGATGTTGATACATAATTAGAGAAATTTGATAAACTCAAAAAGATTCAAGAAAAATTTAAGCTAGGAGACTAAATAGGAGTATTAATCAAATATTTATTGTTGATTCTGAAAATAAATAAGAGGAATGCCGATTAATAAAGTAAGATATCTTTTGATGATTTATAATTCAAATAATTGATCATATTGATTTTACTATTAAAATAAATTTTATTTATTAAGTTTATTTTAATCATTAGTATTTAAAATACTAAATATCTTATTTTGAAAAATAACAATTTTGTTATTGAAAGAATTAAGACAACAATATTTTATTTAATAAACCGCAAGAATTTAATTTGATTCTCCATTGTTTTCTTGGTTTATTCTAACAATATTATTTATCAAATTCAAATTTTCTTCTTGTTAATTCTTGAATATAATAAAATTCATATACCACCCTTAAAATTAATGATTAAATTTGTAAACTGAAGATTTATTAAGAAAATTAAGCTGTAAATCTAATAGTGTTAATAATTAATTATTTGAATCCTTATTTTATTATGATAAAAAAATAAAATTTGATTGAAATAATTAAATCAATTCTTAATTTTGTATGAGATTGTTTGTGTTTTCAGTTTGTAAATATTACTTTATAAAATTAATTAACAAGAATATATTTAATGAGTATAGAAGTATTTAATCCTACTTTAAATTTTATTTAATAATACTTTTTTCATTAAAACAAACTCTTTTGAAATGCTATATTTGTTTAAATAAGTTTGTAAAAGAATAATAAAAGAATGCAAAGCACTATTTATATAGTTAATAATTTTAAAAATGTTAGTTTAAGTGAAATGAAAAAGAGGAAAATAAAGATACTCAATGTACTTAATTACTTTATATTTCTACTCAAAAAAATAAAACTATCATTTATTAGTTTTAGTTTGAATAACTGAGATAAATCTTTAATATTTTAATAAAAATATGATCTTTTAGAATATTAGAGATTAAATATGTTTCAAAAGTTAAAACTGCTTTTCTTTATATTTTATGATAATATTAGAACTCTTCTATCAATATCCTCTTCAAGCCCTCTTTTTTTAGATTCTATTTTAATGATTTTAGCTTTAAGCATTTTCATGCGTTTATTTTTCCTTTCTATTCTCTTATATAAGGCTAGTTTTATTTCCTATTCTCTCTACTCTTTTATTTTTTAAATAGAATCCCATAAATATTTGGAAAAACATTAAGGTTAATATTGCTATCTTTGAGCATTCTATTTAATTATATAAAATATGATAAATTTATTTATTATTATCTTGTTATAATATAAAATTGAAATACTGCCAACATATTAAGCCACCAAAAAATTATTTCTCAACATTTTGAATTAAATGCCATTTTTTTAAAAGTTATTGAGGGTATTAATTAATGAGGATTTTTTAAGCATCCCTAATTTTATTTCATAATAAAATTTGATAAATTCTAAGCACTAAATATACTTATTTAATGTTCTCTGCTTATAAAATTAATTACTCTATCCTTAAATATATTTAATTTATTTAATTCATTTTATAACATTAATTTAGATTAATATGAACTTTTAAATTTAAAATGAATTTTTCAATATTTATAAACTTTTATATAAAAAAATATAACATTTAAAAAATATTTAATAGTCTTTAATTATTTAATAATTATATCACTTTTTACCACTTGGCAGAGCATTATTTAAAATAACAACCTTTATAAATCTTTTTTGTAATTAACATTTAATTTGAGAATTAATCATAAGATTTTTACTATCCAAAGCTATTTCATGTAATTATTATAACTAGGATAAAATGTTCATTGCATTTATATATTAATTCAGAGATACATATTCTTATGTGAAAATTCCTAATTTTAGAATCCTAAGTTATTTTAATTCACTTAATTTCTTAGAAATTAACTCAAATGTATTATTATCTTTATTTTATAAGGAAATTTGGCATTCTATGATTAAAACTTAGGTGTTTTACCAACAAGAGATAACTTCACAAAACTTTTAATAAATATCTTCAGATATATATTATTTAAATTTAATATGGATCGAAGTAGCGTTAAGTTGTGTTATAGTTGTATACAGCCCTGATTATCTATTAAAGTTATGCTATAATGTTAATTAAATTGGAATTTTATTATTTATTGTCTTAAAAAAATCAAAATCAACAATTTCAATTTCATTTTTCTATTAAGATATGATTTTTATTGTATAATCTAAAAATTTAAAATTAATTGAATTCTTTTTAAATTTTAGCTTTAAGGTATCATTCTTAGATTAATTATTAAAAATACTGGCAAATTTATTTTTTAATATTATTTAGTTTGGTTATTATATTATTTATAATTTTATTTCTTTTAGATTCTTTAATTCAGACAAATATTCTAAGAAATCACTCACATTTTCTGAATCAATTTAGTTATTTTCTTCAATATCAAGATTTAAATTTATTAAATTTTCAAGCAATTATATTGATTTCATTACTTCAATTCCTCCAAAAGAGTTACAATAATTATTTTTTCCAATTTTTAAAGAAAGATAGTTTAATTTTTTCATATTGTTTAGGAATTTTCCTAATTATGGAGTCAGGTTATTTTTAAAATATGTATTTAGCCCATTTAAATAAAAGGTTAATGAATTTAAATTTTAAAGTCTAGATAGCCCGTTTTCAACAGAAAATAGGCCTTCTTAGCTAAAATCTTAAATTTAATAAATTTCTATAAAACAAGAATTTAAACATTTAAAATGAATCAAAGAATTTCCAAGACATATTGCTCCTTTATCAGACAAACATATTTATATTTCTATTTATTTAAGATTTTTTAAATTAGAAATCCCTTCCATCAAAAGATAGTCGGAATCGAAAGGTTCGAAAATGTTTAAATAAAGATATTCAATATTATATGTATGTTTAAATCCTTCATAAAACTATTCTATGGTACTCTTTTCTATCACTATATTTTTAGTATAGATTTATAATGAATTCAGTTTATTTAGTTTAGAGAAATCAATTTATTAATCTAGTTTCAAATGCAAAATATTTAATCTAAAGGATTCAAATAATAAGTTCATTCTACTCAAATATGATAAATTATCAATTTGACATAATGGTTGATTTAAATCTGTTAAAAAGTCAGAATTATTTTCATATATTATGTAATATAAGATAATTTATGTAACTTAACTTCTGCCTTCATTTAATATATCCTCATAAAATTCACTATATAAAGAATCAAAAGACTCATCATCACTAAATTCATATACTAAAAAGTTATAATCAGGTTCACCTTAAAAAAGGGAGTTTTCTTATATTGAAGTAATAGAGATTTTATTTAACATATTTGAACCTAAAGATCTACTAAAGATCTCATTTCCTAACATATCTACACTATTAATATGAAACTTGATTTTTTTCAATTTTTTAAGTTTTTTTATCTTTTTAGATAAAAATATTTCTCCTTTTAGAGATGTCTTTGAATTACAATTTAAATCTAAACTTAATACCCTCAAATTTTATTAATTTTTTAAAGCTTATCCTAATTTTACTAATCCTCTATTTGTTAATTTTCCTTAATTAGAAATCAAGTATATTTTATTTAGATTAACTAACTATTTTAACCCAGAAGCATAAAATATTAACGGATCTTCTTTGAAAGACATTTACTTTTTATCAGATATTCTGAGTACTTGTAAATGTTTAAGATTAAAACAAGCCTCACTGAATAATTCATTTTAAGGATTTTCAAAAAGTTGAGTAATTGATAAATCTAGATATTTTAATTTAGTACTTTATTTTAAAGCTAAAAATATCTCTACAAACTCAGAAGAACTAATCAACCCTTTTATAGATATTGATAAGCTTTCTATGTTCTTCAAATTAGTGATAGATTTTGTAAAACCCTAAGTTTTATAGTAAGCCATTAATTATAGATTTATCTTTAATATTTTTAGATTTACTAAATATTGTAAGCAATTGACTATTTCAAATTATTGTTGTTATGCATAACCTGTTTACAAGCTAATAATTAGTTAGTTTAAATTTTTTAAACTTTAAATAGATTCTATAAATTCATTTATCGATTTTTAATCATTTAAATTTTTTAATTATAAATTAAGCTATAATTTATTTAGATTGGTTAAATGTTTCAATGAAGAGCTAAGTATATTAATATTTGCAAACCCTTAAGTACCATTAAAATCTCTCCCATGTTATAGATGTAAGCTTTCTAGATTAATTAAATATTAAACAGAATCAAACAATTCTCCACAATTAAAATGATTAATTTCTTCAAATATTTTTATAGTCAAATTTTTTAGTTGCCTAAGAAGTCTAATATTAAATAAAAATAGAGATCTATCAGTAACTTTATTATGATTTTCAAATAGAATTTCTAAGTCTTCTAGACTGCTTAAATGTACTAATGACTCTCCAAGCATTTTATATCCTAACTAGCTGATGTAACTGACTAGATTAAGCCTTAATTAATTAAGATTACTCATATTTTTAAAAGCATCTGATAGATCTATAATAAATTCATTATAAAATCTAAATTCTACTTTTCCTAACTGTAGATCTAAATTTTTCAATTTAGAAAGCTATTTCAAACTTTCTCCAATAATTATCTAATGATCTTTAGTATTTATAAAGTAGTCTTAAATATTTAACTTTAAATTAGTTAGATTCTTCAATCCTCCTATAAATTTTATGTATTATTCTGTATCTTCTTCTAGTAATTAATCTTATATATTAGTTAGATCTAATTACTCTAACAGCTTTAATTCACTTATATTTTAGAAAAATTATTTTATTTACGATTTTTTAAATATAAGTTATTAATCAGTATCAAAAGCTACAATGAGAGTCTTTAACTTTTAAAGTTAACTTAAAGAATAAATGAACTAATCTATCCAAAATGTACCTGTGTCATTCTTAGTTAAAATAAATTCTAGCCTTTGTAGATTTTTCAAAAGAATGATCTGATTTAAAAGCTCTATAAACCCTTATTCACTAAAATTAAGAAAATTCAGTGATATAGTAAATTCTTCTAATTATTATTATAAATGATATAGTTCACTCCAAATAAATACGTTTTATTCCTCAATTTTATTTACAATGTCTTAACTTACTAATTAAAGCTTGATTAGATTTTTAAGCACTTTGATTGAACTTATAAAATATTTTAAAGATTATGAGTCGACATAGTTACTAATTCCGATTCTAAACTCTAATTCTTTTAATTCAGATAAAGATAATATAGCATTAGTCAAGGCTATTAATCCTGAGTTTTCAAGAAAACACAAATCTTCAATTGTAATTTTTAATTTAGTAAGGTTTACTAACTTTTTGATAGTATTAGAGATTAATGCATATCCAGTTTCAGATAGAATGCAATTTTTTTTGATTAAAATCTCTAATTCTTTCAAATTTATTAGATTACCTAATGAATCTTCAATAGCTTAGAGATAAGATTCTTCTTATCCCTTGATATCATTAATGTTAAGTTTTAACTTAGATTCATTATATTATTATAAATATTCAGATAGTTAGCTTTCAGAATAGTTTTTTATTTTTATCATATTTTTATATTAAATTTATTTTATTTTATTTCTTTTTCTTAATTTTAGAAATTTACTTTTTTTATTTCTTTTTTATTTAGTAATTTTTAGATTAATTTTAAGTGTTGGGAAAAGGTAATCAAATGAGATTTACCAAATAACATAAATTTATGACAATTTTCCAAACATAAAAGAATAATTAAATTAATCAAACAATAATGAATTAAATTAACCAATGCTACTATTAAAATTGTATTTATATATCATAAATAGATATTTATAATTTATAAAATTTTTAATTTGATATTTTAACAATTTTCTATTGATATTTTTTTTTGTAGATTAATTTTAAACATTTTATTTTTCATTTTATTAATTTATCTTGAAATTGTAATTTAGATTATATTTATTTTCTTTTTATTGTTTAAGATACTTTATTATAAATAATATATATTATATACTTTTATTTATTTTAGTAATTCTAACTAATTTTTAAATGTTTCTTTTGATGTTTTGAAGCAACCAATAAATGTGTTTTAAATTTCTTATTTCAAAAAATCTTTTATTTAAAATTCCTTATATTTATTATAAAAATATAATAAAATCTGAAAAGTATTAATTTTGTGATTAATAAAAAGTAGAAAAATTCTTAAACAAAACTAATTAAACTAAAATATTAAAAAAATTTAATAAAACCAAATATTATTAGATATCTAAATTAATCTCTTATAAAACAAATAATTAATAATGAAACTACATTAAAAAAACTATTTTGCTAAATATTTCTTATTACAATTAATACCAAAACTTATTCTTCTTTGTATATTAATTTGCTGAATAAATGATAATTTAAGTAAATTTAATATCTTCTTATCATATTTCATAATCATCTTCATCATCATCTTACAAAATAATAATCTAACCAAATTATTAATATTCATCGTGCTTAATTTCTTCCTTATCAAAGTTGGTAATAACATTTTTTTCACAATTCTAAGTAATTTTTTCTTCTAATGTTATTTATTATTATAACTCCTAACTTATCTAACTTAGTATCCTATTTTACTATTCGTTGCTTTAAGTATTCATTTCCATTTTTTTTATTGAATCATCATTTAAATAATTCAACTTTTCTTCATTTTTAATATTCAATTATTCTATTGCATGGTTTTACTAAATATCTAATATTTAATCATTTTGTTATTATTTAACCTCTTCATCTTAAAGTTTAGGAACATTTTAAGCTAATTAGTTGGTCTTTTTATTCTTTTTATACCTCTTATATAAACAAAAAGATCCTATGCCAATTGTAAAAGATAGGCATAATACAACTATTATTATTATATAAGTTGAGGAATTATCAGAAGTAGAATCAAGCTCTCTTTAATTTCCTGCATTCTGATTTTAAATGGGGTCTTTCATTTTTAAATCAAATGAAAGTTAAGGATACCTAATATCAACTTTCTAGCTTGAAATGTCAGAAAGAATACGCCCTACTTTAGCATTTTTTATAATCGAAGTTATAGTTATTTTACCATTTTAAACACCCATAGCATAAAAGCTATAAGTTATTTACCCTAGGATGTTATTATTGTATTCATAAGTTTTAATGTAAATTGTAGCTTAATAACCGTTATTACTATAGTCTAATTTGATAGAGTGAGGTAGTAATTTATTATTTATAAATTATGGATCAGAAATCTTTTATGTTATAGTTATCAGGCTATTAATATTAGCAAAAATTGCAGAATCAGTGCAGACTTATTCAGAAGTGCAACTTTTTTAAATAGAAGAAGTTATAATAGAATCACGAGGGATTACACAATCTTCACAGACAACATCTACAATTTTATAGTCACCATTTAGGATTACTTCACTAGTTAGATATCCAGTTATGTCCAAATTTACATTAGTTTTAAATATATATTAAATTTAGTTTCCCCACTAGAGCTTTAATTTGAATTAGCAAGACTTAACACCACAAGTGAAATAGTTAGAATTTTCAAAATCTTATTTTGAGAATTAGTAGTATATTTCAATATAGTCTAATTATTCACTTATGTTAGATACCTAAATTTAAAAATTATCTTTTCCAAAAAGTAAGAATTAATAGCAAATCTTAGGAGTTTATTAAAATTTAGCTATCAAAGAATAATAATTAGGGTCACCATTATTTTACAGTCTAAAAGAAACTAAACTACTTAGATTCTTTAAATGATATAGACAAAAATCATTATCACTTGAATTAGGAGTTAAACATTCTGTACTCTAAGTTTACGAATTAGGATACGGATAAGAATTTGCAGGACATATTCTTTCACAAATTCCCTAATGTTATTTAAAAAATTATTTTAATTGTTAATAATACTTTATTAAAATTAATGACAAATTAGCATGATAATTTAAATATATACTTGGGATGTAAGCGAATAGATATCCAAATTTTGAATTATTATTAGTTTTTAAAAATTTTCTAAGTTAAAAAATAAAATAAAAAATAAGCATATTTAGTTTATTTATTTGTCAAAAGAAACAATAATATTTTTTTGCTCAATATTTATCTATATAAATGTTGCAAAAAAACTTTATTAAGTATCAATAGAAAAATGGGATAGTGCCTAAAAATGACTGGCAAATTAATTTTTTGAAAGATGGATTGAAATTAGATACTACTAGTAAATTAATTTATCTAATTACTTTACTAAATATATTTGATTTGAATTTAAATTTTATATTACTTTCATTATGCAATAAAATAAAATAAAATTTAACTATACCTAATCAATATTCTTCTTATAATAAAGTGGACAGCTTTAAAGGCATTGTTTATTAAAATAAAACTAACTTCCATTGCAAAAACAACTAGGTAGATTTTAGAGATCGGAAATCTAACACTAAGTGCAAGTGTTTGGCTACGAACAAGCCTTGCATTTAATGCCGCAAGGGATGCATTATCTCTTTAAAATTTATAATAATAATTATTTTAAAGATAAAAATAATATATAAATTACTATGGTTATATTAGGTGATGTATTTTCTGGACATTATTGCACACATTGTTTATTATATAAATAAGATGATTCATCACATTTTATGCATTCATTTGGATCATTTTCTGAGCACAATGAGCAGTACGAAACATAGCAATAAGGTTTACAGTCTTTATGATTTTAATAATAGCCTCCATTATATGAGCAATAATAATTACAAGAGTAACCACACTAATTCTAACATGTATAAATATTTTAATAGCCGCTCACACACTGATTACAGTAATTGTTTGATTATTATAAACAATTCTTTACTATGATACTATTATACCCGCTCATTTAAACTTAGTTTGGATCAAATGTACAGCCACTATTTCCATCACTTTTGAAACCAGTTTTACAACTTGTACATTTCTACACATTTTAAGTGTCTAGAGTACAATTACAAGCCACTTTATCACATAAAATATCTGAATTTGTACTCTATTAAATAGTAGACATTATAAATAGGTTTAAAATAATAGCTATTATCTTTAATCTATTTGCCATCTTTTTCTTTTTCTTTTTTAATTTTGATTATTTGTTTATCAATCAGTTATTTAAATAATCACTGAAGTTTAAGAGATTTATATGCTCAATTTTTAAATTTTAGTAAAAAATCTCTAGATTAATTATATTAATTTTTCTTCCCCTAAAATCTAAAAATATATCTATAGCAATCAATTCAAAATGAAAACAATATTTGTAAATTTTATAATAAGATGAAAAAGAGTGTAAAAATGTGCCTGTTTTAAGTTATTTGAAGCTACATATAGCATGAAAATGGAATTGTTTATTTAAAAGTGTAAAACTAATTATAAGAAAACTATTTTAAAATGACAATATATCATACATAACATTTAAACAAATTATTATTTAACTTTAAAAATATTAGCCTATCTTTCTACTATAAATTGTAAAATCATATGAATAAACTCTTATCATAAATCTAAGTTCAAGCTCTTGAATTAATATGTTTATTATCAAAAACATAATTTTTTGATTGATCGATTGATAAAAACAAATTTGTGGTAAATAAAAATGTTAGAAAGCTTCAAAAGAAAGAAATTTTTTATTGCTGATGTTGAGTTACATTTAAAATATATAATCGTGAGTGTTTTACATGTATATAAATTAATGATATTCTTATTTTATTCACTACTTTATTTATCAATTATCTTCTTCATTTTCTTCCTCCTCGTTTAGGATTATTACCTGTGCGGATTATTCTATTTCATTTTTTGATTCTTACTCAAAGTTTATGACTTCATTTTTTGATTCTTTTTCAAAGTTAATGGCTTCATTTATTCTACTACTCTTTGATAATTTCTCCTCTTTTTCGTAAGATTATTGTATCAATTCAGGTTTTTCTACAACTATTTAGATTTGAATTTAAGGCTCATCAATGTAATTGGTTTATTTTTCAATTTTTAACTTATTTTATTCAACATCTTACTATTATTAAAGTTCTGTATTTGATGGTTCTTATTTTACCACTTCTTTTTAAATTTGTGATTCAGTTATTTTTTATTTTTTCTATTAATTTTTTTTGTATCTCTTATACAAACAATAAGTTCCTACACCTATTAAGAAACTTAAACATAAAACAACTATTATTATAATATAGGTTGTTTGATTATCGTTAGAAGAATTTCCTCCTTTTTATATAGCTTCTTACTAATCATTAAAGACTTCTTTCATTTGTAAGTCAAATGATAGTTAAGGATATTTCACATCTACTTTCTAGCCTGAAGTTTCAGAAAGAATACGCCCAACTTTAGCATTTTTTACAACAGAGGTAATTGTTAATTTACCATTTTATACACCCATTGTAATAAAACTGTAAGTAATCTACCCTAAAACATTGTTCGTGTAATTATAAGATTTTATGTAAATGGTTGCTTAATAGCCATTATTATTATAATCTAGTTTTATTGAATGAGGCTCCAATTAATTATTTACAAAAAGTGGATCTATAATCTTCTAAGTGATTGTTATTATGCTATTAATATTTGCAAAGATAGAACTGTCAGTGCAGACTTAGCCAGATGAGCAATTGCTTTAAAGAGTAGATTTGATTACAGAATCACGAGGGATCACACAGTCTTCGCAAACTACATCTACAATTTTGTAATCACCATTTAAGATTACTTCGTTAGATAAATATCCAGTTATGTTTAAATTTACATTAGTCTTAAAAATATATTGTATTTGATTTCCCCACTAAATCTTTAATTTAAATTCGCAAGATTTAACTCCGCAAGAGAAATAATTAGGATTGTCAAAATCTTGTTTTGAGAATTAGTAATAAAATTCAGTGTAATCTAATAATTCATTTGTATTAGATATCTAAATTTGGAAATTATCTTTTCCAAAAAGTAAGAATTGATAGCAAATCTTAGGTGTTTATTAAAATTTTGCTATTAATGTATAGTAACTGCTGCTAGTGGAATCTCCATTACTTTATAGTCTAAAAGAAACTAAATTTGATAAATTTTTCAAGTGATAGAGGCAAAAGTCACTGTCACTAGAAGTAGGAGATACGCAATCAATTTTTTAAGTCTAAGAATTTGGTAAAGGATAAGAATTTGCAGGGCATTATCTTTCACAAACACCCTATTATAATAAATACAACATTAAGAATGAATTAGATTTTATTTTAATTTTTTAAATTTTGAATTATTTTTTTTATTTCTCATATTAAATATAATTATAAATTTAAAAAAAAGAAGCATTAATGTATATTTTAAGGGGTATGATTAAACTATTTTTTATTCTTTATTTTTCATAATAAATATTTACCTATGTGATATTTTTCTGGTAGTAAAGGGGACACTCCGAAATGCATTATTTGTTAAAGAAATATTGATTTTATGGGCAGTCACAAGTAGGAAGACTTTGTATACTTGGAATTACACATGAAGCGCATTAACTGTTTGAAGAACAAGTCTAACATTTAACACTACATGGAATGCATTCTCTCTGTTTATAAATTAAAAAAATGAACTATTAATAGTAAAAAGTTTTTTAGTTTTACATTTGAATTAGGTGTTGTATTTTCTGGACATTATTGGACGCACTATTTATTATATAGGTATGTAGACTCATCACATTTTAAACATTCTTAAGAGTAATTATAAGAACAATAAGAGCAATTTTGAAGATTACAATAGGGTTTACAGTCAGTATGATTCTAATAATTGGCGCCATTGTATTAACAATAAAATAAACAAAGATATCCGCAATAGTTGTAGCACTAATATGTTTATGAATAACCACTGACGCACTAATTGCAACTGTTATTTGTTTAACTAAGGCAATTTCTTACTATGACACTATTCTATCCAATAATTTAAACTTAGTTAGAATCAAAAACACAATTATTGTTAGTATCTTTTTTGAAGCCATCTCTGCATTTGTCACAGACCTTCTTATTTTCAGAATTCAAAATACAGTTGCATGCTATTTCATCACACGGGTATATATTTTAGGACTAAGAGTGTACAATTAGTAGTCCCAATATACACAATAAGATTTTTAGAGAATTTGGCATATTTTATTAAATTTGTTTTTTTATCTTTTTAATTTTTGTTTATTTTTTTATATTTGGAAAATTTTGGATTTTTCTAGATATTAAAATAATCTAAGTTCTTTCTTTTTCAAACTTAATTTACCTAAAAAATTTTTGAAGTTTAGTATTTTAACAATTTTATAAGGGAAAGAATGTAATAAATCATCAATTACCACAAATTTAGCCTTTTACAGTTTTTTAAATATTTAATGAATATTAATCAAGTGTTACTAGAAATCCTTGCTCATCAATTTTGAAACAAAGATAGATGCCTAAACTAATAATATCTTATTAAATTCTAATTCAAAAATTTTTAAATAAAATAGTTTGCTTCGATTGGTTAACTAATTTATTCATACAAAATTTAGTAATAAGCTCATAAAAACTATTTTTCCTATCCTACAGACAGTATTAGTTTATTTGCATAATTTTTGTAACATATCTCCAAATTCGTACTTACTATAACTACTTATTTGTTAGTAGAATTATTTAATTAGTTAAAAACTACACTAGGTTAATCTTATTTAACTTATAACTGTCACTATTATTCCAATTCAAATCTGTAGATTATTCTTAAAATGCACATCAGAGAAATTTACTTAATTATGAGATAGTTAATTAGTGGTTTGTTTTTTAATAAAAATATAACCTTTTCCATTGATATTAAATAGTAGTATTATATAGATGAAAAGGTTTATACTGCTGTATTTTAAAATTAAATATTTATTTTTAAAATAACTTCTTATTTTTGAGGTTTATTTTATTTTAAAATATATATAAAGTTCTATCAGATTTTATAATTTATTATGTAAAACTATTTAAATTTTACTAGAATAGCTTAAAGTGAGGTTGTAAGATCAATTCAGCATAGAATATGCATGTTCTCATTTTACTCCATGAGTCTGTCAAAATATTATATTATTATTTCAATAAATTTATTAACTATTATCTATTATTTAGTTATATTTTTCGCAAGGTTAGATTACTCTTTATATTATATAGGTATAGAATTCAATAAATTTATTTTATTTCTAAATGATACTGAAAAACTTAAACTCCCAAAAAGTAATGAGTTAAAAAGAGAGAAAATGAAATTTTCTGTGAATTTAATTTTTCATCATAAATTATTTGTTAACTAAATAAGATTTTTTGTTTATGAAATGAATTAATATTAGACGATTAATGTATACATTTATAAACCATTTACAAAATAGAAATAATTTTCACTCTTAATTTAATTGATCTAACACACCATCCATATTCTTTAATTTTACAAATTTATCCTCTGTTTATAAAATATTATCTTTAGGATAAAATTAAACTAATAATATTAATTTTACCTTTAACTATCTTATTGATATCTTGAATGAATTTTTGATATGTTTTTATCTAGAAATATTTACCATCGTGATGGAAAACATCAACTCCATTGAAATCAGAATTTAGTTTTTATTCAAAATATCTAAATTTGTTTTTATCATTTCCTGTGACGAAGTATTCTTATTCGATGCTATTCCCAATTGTATAAACTTTACAATTTCCCAATTAAGCAGTAAAGAAATCCTATAATACTTTATTCTTTTTTTAAATAAATTTATTAATAAAAACATAAAGTGAAACGTTTTAGATTTTTTTACTTCAGGACTAAAAGAATTAAGTTATTTTATATAGAACACATCAACTGACTTAGTATCAGTAGGATCAAAGTCTTTGATATCAAAGGTAGATTGTAAACTAGATAAAAATAATCTGTTTTAGAAGTAATCAATTTAAGAGTCGTAAGCAGGAGTACCAAAAGACTATAGAATGTTAAGAACTTAAAGAGATTTAAAGAATACATATCCTGTCATCAGTGAGTCATATCCAGCTTCATGGATTTTATTAGAATCTTTCAATCCATTAAGTTAGTAATTACTAAATAAGCCTACCTTATGATCTTGCGTTGGATTTTCTAAGTTCTCCTCTTATAAGCTTGTAATATCATCACTGATTTAAATTTAAGTTTCAATATCTTTGTATTTCAATAATTTCTCATAGCAATTTCTCAAATCTGATTAGAAATTCACTTATTAACTCAACTTCTATGAAGCATTTACAATTAATTTTGTGTCAAAAATAACAGGGAAATGTTTATTGATTTCTCTTTTAAATTCGGATGATCCCTCTGGAAGATTATATAAGAATTTATCATAAAGCTATAATAATTAATTATTTTCTAGTTAAAATTTAAATAAAAAAAATAAATTTACATGTAAAATGTCAACAAATCCATTGTGAACAATAATAGGGATCTTTTATTTAGAGATCTCTTCAATAATACATCTGAAGTTATAATTTAAGCTCTCATAGTCTTCATATTAAGGCTGAGACAATTGTTCTTTTTATCCTTAGGCTTATTTTTATTTAAGCTCTTCTTCTTTCTATTCAGTTAATTTTTAAATCAGGATTTTTCTTCTTTAAAATGCTTTTTCTTAATCATAGGTTATATGCAAGTGCTATTCAGGATACTTTTTTGATAACTATATAAACAACAAATAAGATATTTTATAAATGAGATGTTTTGGTTTACAAATTGCTCAAGTTCTTTAAAGAAAGAAGGGAATCTAGAGTCCAATAAATTAAATTCTATTTTCTTTTTTCTTTTATTTTCCATAAATAGATCTATCTAAGACAAAAATATTCTAAATGTTAACGTCTTTAAATATTCAATTAACTTACTGTCTACTCATTTAAACTTAAAAACTCTTTAAGATGAAAACCTTAAGAAGTAGATATTTGTTTCCTGATATCATTTCTAACTTCTTACAGACTTTTATAAGAATCAAATTGTTCTTCTTACTACTTTGAAAAATAATATACACCTAATTTAATTTTAAATAAGTAATATTAAATTTATTAGTATAATAAAATGTTTGTTTTACCATTTTTGAAAACTTCATTGAAGTTCATATTGTAATGAGCTAAGAAATTGATAGCTGAAGACTACATAAATTAATTAAAATAAGTTCAATTAGGGAGATTAAGTTTATATCATTAAACTATTTATGAAAGTAACTTTAAATATTTTTAAGAATTGTAAAATAATTATTTGATTACACTATACATGTACATTCTATCAGATCTCCCATTTTCAGTATATTAACTCAAGTAAACATTGAAAGGGCTTGCTTCTATTCTTTTAAATTATATCCAAAATCATTAATTGTTAATTGGTAATTAAAAAGTCTACTTCTTTTATGAGTGAATTTTAAATGCACAAATACCAAGTTATATTGGAGAAAAAACTTAAACGCTTTCTTTTGTCTTCCAATATCTTTATTAGATCTATTAAAGTAGAATATAAACATATTATATTTGCAATAAATAAATCAAATAATTATATAGTTTTACAGTATCAAAGCCATTGTTTCTTAAAATTTCTGATCTATTTATTCCAGTCATTTCGAAATCAAGAGCTATAAAATGAGCAGACCTAATTTTCTCTAAAATAACGGGCAAGTTTTAAACTATATTTGAACGATTAATATTCATTTTATTTTTGAATTTTTTCTAAATTGAAGGGAATGCTGATCTATATTTTCTAGAAACAATATCAAAAAGGAGATATCTTTTTAAGCGATTAATAGAAGTATTTGATTACTAATTAAAAAATCTAAATTTGCCTATCAATGTTATAACCAAATAATTTACCAAAACTCACATTTGATTGATTTAAATAACTACTTAGTATTTTTATAAATTGTTAATAATGAAAAATATTCCATATTTAAAATAAATTTAATTATTTAATTAAAACTATATAAGAAGGGTGAGAAAGAACAAATATAAAATATAAATAAAAATGAATTAGTGAGCATACCTAAGGAAAGTATATTCATATAAATACTATATATTTTTTTTATTAATTTATTTGTTGGTTGGTTGGTTGATAATTAGGTTGGTAGTTAGGTAGGTAGGTAGGCTGATTGATTTATTTATTATTTAAAATGTACTTAAAATATACTTGAAAATAATTTTATCATTAGTGATTAATAATATTACTTACTTTCTTTCTATTTTTGAATAAATTTAATTTAATTTAAATAATTTTATAGATTATGTATGTATGATTAGTTATTTTTTATGTATTTTATTATTAGTTATTAAAATAATTTATTAAAATTATTTAATTATCTCCATGTTTAGCAAGAAAGAATTATGATAAAGTATTAAAATTAAAATGTTTGTATTGAAATTTTATAAATTTAAATCAATAGAAGTCTAAGAAATTCTAGTTAATTGCATTTATCAGGGTTTGTTCATTAATCGGTTTTGATAAAATTACATCAAAGACTTTAAAGTCTGCATGCAAATATGGATCATTTGCTATCGTTTCTTAATCCATTCCTGAAATACCAATGAATATTGCTTGTTAAAAGTTTTATTCTAATATAGCTTTTCTCATTTGCTTTGTTGATTCTATTCCATCCATAATAGGCATATTTACATCTGTAATTACTAATGAAATGGGTTTTTGTGAATTAGGCGAGTTTCTCTTCTAAAACTCTATAAGCAACTCCTTTCCATTATTACAATCCTTAATCTAAAATGTAAATTGATCTGATTTTTTTAGCATCATTTTCAATATTGATATATTAAAAGGATCATCATCTGCAATAGCTATTTATAATTCCTCCTTTTAATTATTCATTATGAAGCTACCAGTACTCTAATCCATTTCATTAAGAGCATTTGGATATTTCATTTGAAATTGCGTAAGTATAGAAGGTAGATTTTTAAATTATCTCTTATTTTTAGCATGATTATTTGTATTATTGTTGTTACTGTTAGCAATAATATTGTTAATACTGTTGCTGCTATTATTGCTTACTATTGTAGGTGGTCTACTAATTTTAGATCTGGAACCAGCTTTAGTTGAGTGTGTATTAGGATTAATATTGCTATTATTAATCATTTAAGAAGAAGCAACAGGCATAAATACAGAATTGGTATGGTTTGGTTTCACTTTTGTAGTGAAAATTGATTCTATATTATTTGGGTTTGGCTTTGCTGAGGTGTTATTATTGTTATTACTATTCTATCCATTAAACTATTCATCTTTTAAGTTATTAATAAATTGAGAATACCTAATCTGGTATTAATTGTTGAAGCTATATAAACTCATGTTAGTATTATTTGATAACCTAGGATAGAATTACCCAGAAGTAGGTAATCCAAATGTACTATTCTAAGTTGGATTTATTTAATTTGATTATTTTAAGATTCCATTTTGAATTGCTTTAGAGTTAAATCCACCATTAGATCCCTGACGATTAAGTAAAAATGATTCACTATGTTAACAATTATTAAATGAAATATTATTGGCATAATGTGGAGTCTATTCTTAGCTGACATTTCTTTTGCTTTACTGAAAGAAAACCTCCCCAATATCTCGAAAATTGTTGTCATTACTATGAAGAGGTAAAACAGAAGTGTCATCATTAAAATAACTTCTATTCTATTATTAGAATGTATTCTCTAAGACATTCAAGTTATCCGCAGATCGAGGAGTGTGTTTATAATAAGAAGTTCTTTAAGAGTTAAGAGTTGTAATAGGATTAAGCAGTTATCCTGGTTGAGAATATTTATGTAAAAGATTGCGATGAGAATTTTTAGGTATTGGAGATTATAATTCAATATCAGTCTATTCTTCATTCAGGTCTGGTAATTACATTATAATCGATGTCATATTAAGATTGGAATTTTTATCTTCTTCTTCCTCTTCTTCATTTGGGTACTCTTCATCATGACAGCGATTTCTTTCAGAATCTTAGCTTATTTCGCTCTTTGTTATGTGATCAAGGGTTATTCTTTTCACATTATCCTTTATGTCTGTTATCTCATGAATATTATGATCTCCTTCATTTTCGGATTCATTATTATTAAGTATTATCGTCTTTTTTTATTCGACTATCCTACCTAAGCTATTGTTTATGTGAATCTAATTATCGGTTAATTCATTTTGTGTATGGGATCTTGATGTGTGATCAATAATGCTGAATACTCTTTTCTTTTCAACTACATCATTCAGCTCATTTAATTCGAAAGAATCACTCTACTTTTTACCTTAATCTTTTGCACCAAATATACCCTTCGTAGTATTATAATCTTGATCTAATTCTCCTCCTTTGTAAATATTAGCAGTATTTTGCAATTAAGATTTTCTATCTGTATCTTTTTTTTTGCTTTCTATAGAGTTATTGGTTCCCCCGTTTGCGTTTATTACAGGATGCTGAATATTTTTAATTGGAATAGAGTTAGAAATGAAATGGGAATAAGATTTTTTTTAAATGTAAGGAAAAGATACTCATTCATGTTAAGTAATACTGAATAAAAAATTACTATTCTTTATTTACTAATTTTTAATTAAATTGTTTTTTATTTAGATTTAATTAAAAAGGTTAGTTAGGCATGCATTTATTAAATTTAATCCAAATTATATATTTTCCAAAATTTGATGATGAGTTGCTTTTTTACAAAGAATCTAAATTAAAAAGATTGAACCATTAAAAGTTTGAAAAACAAAATAATACTGCCTTTAAACTCTTTCAGCTTACAATTTTTTTTAAAATTTCTGTCACAATGCAATTTATGGAATTAACACAGAATTTAAAAAAATATCCTAAATATAAGCAAGAGAAATTAGGATTGTTCAAATCGCATTAATATCGTTTTCCTCCATAAATGCAAATGTTTCTGTATAAAATAAATTTAAATTAAAATGTAAAAATTACCTTTGGAATATTAGGCAGTTTTGACAATGTTTTATTATAACTAGCCCTTTATGTTGTAGAACCTTTACGAAGCTAGTGGTAAATATAAAAGAAGAACTTAGTACCTTCATTTACTTTAGATCTAACATAAAGCTTAGGGTATGGTCCTAGTAATCCAATAATTGATTTGCAGATATTCAATCCCAAGCCTATACCTTCTATATTTAAATTATTATTGTTAAAGCTAACATAAGGTTTGAATATTTAAGCCAATTACTCTGTAGACATTCCGCATCCTTAATCAATAACACAAATTTTGAGAAGAGAAACTTCTCTATTGTGAACGCACTTAATTACTTTTGAAATGTGCAGGATTATATATTTATTGCTTGGCGTAAATTTAAGGGAATTTGACAGTAAATTTACTAATACCTATTATAATCTCTGTTAATCTGTACAAATCTTATCTGTAGCGCAATCAGCTTAATTAATGATTCGATATTTAATTCCCTTCTCCTTGAAAGAAAAATCAAACATCTTTTTAGTAAACTAGATAATTTATGAAAGTTGACATTCTTTAAAATTAACTTAAAGTTTTCCCTCTCTTAATTTAGCATGATCTAAGATATCATTGATTAAATATTTGAGACTACTTCCACTAATATCAGCCATTTCAAGCAAATCGGCAATCATTTGTAATTGCGTGCAGTCTTGAGCTAAAGAGGGTTTTACATTTAACAATTAATGATTTATTTATATTTACTATGCTATTAATTCTGTTTAGTTTACTTTACTCGTTACCATAAGATTTGGCATTATACCATTTAATTATGGGTTAATTTAAGCCAGCATAGCAAATTATTGAGGATAGTATTGGTATAAAAATGAATAAATATTTTGATTTTAAAATTTTTTTAGAAGTTTTTTAGCTTCCAAAATAGTATAAATTAAAGCACTTAGAGGCTAACGTAGATCATGAGCTGCATTTGCTAATACAAGATCTTTATATTTATCTTGAGACTAATAAAGCTGAATTTTTTCTGAAATAGAAATATCATCGATGCAGAGAACTATACGTGTCTGCTTTCCTCGAAATCCACATACCTTTATCTAAATGGAAACAACTGATCGTTCTTTGAAGCTGCTCTTATCGTTATTATTTTTATCTTTAAGAATAGAATGCTATTCGTTAGTCTTTTGTTGCTATGGTGGATAGTATTTTCCATTTAATTTCCAAATAAAGAATTTAGGTTTTTTGTGTGAATAAGTGTAATCTTCTACAAGTGTTTATAACTATCTATACAATGTAATATAGGGACTTCCTTCTGCTTATAGACTCATTACCCCAGAACAGAGCTAGCCTTAATTATTTAAATAATTTTCTGTTAAAGCAATTGTATGGTTTTTATCATTGATCCTTAATTTCTTTTAATTTTTCTGTTAGGAAAATTCTTAAATGATATTTTGTGTATGTCCTTTTAAAGAGTATCTAGCTGGAGAGACTGATATACTCTTATCATGAGGATTTACATGGGCAAATAAAGATTACTGCTAATTAGATATATTGATATTACTATTAATTTAATGAGCTGTGTTGTTGTCATTGTTATTAACTACATTTATTTTATTATTTTAGGTAGCAGCATTAGGATTTATTGTGAAATTAATTTAATTGTGTGTTGTGTTAGAAAATTCCAGTTACTTATTAATACCATCAGGATGGAGAGGAGATGAAATAATTCCATTAACAGCAGTCGATGTTTCCATCATTAGCTCCTTCGTATCTATTAACACGCTGTGTGTAAAGTTCACAAATGAGTCCATATCTTTTATAAAATACATTTCTTTACTTTATCCATTCACTAAATTTAAATTCCATTCTTTAAATAAGTTACTATCACCACATTCGTTTTCTATATGAGGTTATCCTTCGCTATTCCCAATAGCATTGGGAAGAGTATGTAGAGGAGTTGATGGAATCAAACCATTGTTTTAAACTGCTGATTTAGTTTATTGTTATTTTTACTAATTAGAGTTTTAAGATTTTTGTAATACTGAATTATTAAAAGCTGCTGGTTTATCTTAGGTATTTTAAAGAAAATCACTTTTGGATTAGTGATGGTGATGATGATGCTACTTTGAGTGGTTTTATTTTCCTTATTAAATAGATATGATTGCTGATGGTAAGACATTTTCTATGACATCTATCCATTCTTGTTAATGTTACATCGATACGTACAGGAATCTTGTAAATTTGTGGTGCTGAAATTTTTAATATACAGAAATTATAATGATGCACCACATCAAAAGCAGTTCTACATATCTATCATATTTAAATAACTAAAAGGTATATATTGCAAAATTTATTAACAATCCTAGCGAGTCGTAGAGTATCTGACTGCTCAGCATTAGACTGTTATGTGAGCCATATATTATATACCCACACAGCTAATAGTAATTGTTTAATTCAGTACTTTTAAAGCGTTTTTAATAGTAGAAAACTTCAATAGCAAAGATAATATTTATTAAACAAGAAAGCTTATTATAAAATCCATTCTTTCTTTTAATACACAAACTCATAATAACTACAAGAAACTAATTGATGAAAATAGGAATGAGAGCTATATCAGCTATTCCAGATTCTAAAAAAATTTTGGTAATAACACTAAGATTAACAGTAAAGACAACAAAATAAACGAGGTACATCATCTTACAGTGCTGTTATAAATAATATTTGCTATACCGTTGCTCATCCTCATTATCTGTAAAGTACATAAACTTATTCAGAATGTTATCTTTCTGAATGTATTCAATATTGGCTTGCATTCGAATTATTTTACTAAATCGTTTGCAAATAAATATTAGATATATCTTTCTTCAATAACTACTTAAGAGTCTCTTTCTTTTTTAATATATTTCTTTATATTCTCTATCTCTTTTTATTTATTGCTAATAGAGTTTTTATTATTAAGGATAATAATCCTTGCTTATTCTATTCTTTCCAGGCTATCCTATACTGTTCAGTTCTTTTACTCGCTTTTGAATTTTTACTTAGGCAACAAGTATTACAAAGTTTATTAGCTCAGAATCTCTTTGAAAATAATACTAAATAAATACTAGATAACACTAACTTTTTGAGTAAAATGTAAGATATCTCTTCTTTATTACTTAAGGTTTGTATATCCTCTCTCTTTAATGAGATTTTTATATTAGGTGTATGCAGGTAATGTTAGAATCGCAATATATTCAGTTAAGGACTTTGCTAATTTTGATACTTTTGTTAGTAAGATTTAGAAATTTTTCTCGTGTAATTATTCTACTAAGTATAAGATGATTAATTTTTTGGTATTCTTTATCTCAATAACTTTAATTTATCTCTAATAAATTAAAAATGAATTCTTAGAAGGCTATCACTTATTAATTCAATCTATTTTCCTTTCGCTCTAATAGGTGGTATATGTTGTGAGTTATCTTCTATTTTCAAAAAATCTTTTATCCTATTTTATTTGAAAATAGCTACTAATTTTTTTTTGCAATATTGAAGATTGATCAAAAAGTTAAATCAAATCTAAAATAATAATGAATTTTGATTATATTCTTTAAAAAAACAAATTAAAAATCAAGATGAGCAGGAATGAAATGAAATGAAAAAAAGAATTCATCTACAATTTAATTTGAATAAAGACCAATCGAATGTAAAAAGATAAACAAAATCATATAATAATTTTGAGTTTATTTTAATCTAAGTTTTTTTTTTGCTATCTTTTTTTCTTTTTCCCTATAATTGTCTAAGATTTAATAAGTCGTCAATAGTTTTCATCATCTATATTGAGTTGATTATTACAATGTGAAATGAAATAATTCCATTTGCTCATCGACTTCTTTTTTATTTATAATTACTTCTAATTAAATCAAGTTAATCAACCATACTCAATAATTTCTTCAACCAAATTTCTCTTAACCATTTAATATATTTAAATTATTTCCATTTCCCTAAATCTCTCAATTACATCATATGGTGGATTATAGTATTTCAACTTTAAAAAAAATAAATGCTGGGTAAACAATACACAAATATTTTCCCAACCAACTTGTCTTCTAAATTAAATTTATCTTTCTATATTAGTACATTAGTAAAGAATTAAGGGGTATTATATTTAATTTTTATAGGTTTTCTTATGGATTGAAGCCACTTAATTTGAAAATAAGAAAAATTCAATTTGTGGCATTTATTTAATCTAAACTTTTAACATTAGACAATACCATTTATTTAAAATTGATTATATAGTAGTATACTCTCTATTATCTAAATATTTTTATTTCTCATCATTCCTTTGCAAGTATACCTAGCTTAATAAGCACTATTTAAATTAATTCTTAGTTAATAAAGTTAATTCCCACCTAATATATATTTACAACTAAAGGTTTATTTTCCTCAACTTCAATAAATTTATATTTCAAAAAAAATCAAATGATATTTAGATATCAATGATATTATAGCTAAATTTTTACAGCTGGAAGGAATATTATCCTTAACTTAATTAAAATTAGATAAGGAGCTTCAATTAAAGGAATTTTTATAAAATTTTTAATTTATCCAAATATTTATAAATATCTTTGTGATTTTTGATTAAATTACTTTTGTTCATGATACTAGTAAAGATAATACTTTGCAATACTTAAGTAAATTGAATAATAAAATAGAGTAATTTCTAATTATCATTAATAATTCTAATCTGAGATAAAGAAGAAAATTTTGGATTTTATTTTAATTTTCTGAAATTAATCTTGTGAATCACAACAATTTCAATGTGCTTAATTAAAACAAATGTTAATTTTTCATCAACCATACTAATTAAGTAAGGTAAATAAATAACCCTCAAACTTAAGATAAATTTAAAAAATTAATTTAATATACTGAATTATTATTAATTAAATTAATATAGGAAAAGACATATTGATTTAAATGAAGAAATTTACTAAATAACAAAATAATTTGCTAATTATTAATATTATTTGGATAAATAGATAAAATATAATTTAATAATAATTCTTGATATATTTTTAATTTTAAATTCAAGCACTGTGTATTGTCTCATAATCAATCCTCAACTTATTCAAATAATTTACAATTATTTTCAATTATAAAATTAAATTTACAAAAATTATTCTAAATGAAATCTAAATATCTTTTAATTTCAATAAAAATATTAATAATAAAATGATTAATAGTATTAAAATAATATAAATTAAAAATGAAGTCAAATAAGCAAAATAGATATATCTCAACGAATCTACTGAAATAAAATTCCAGAAACGTGGTGTAGTAATGAGAAGATGTACGAACAGAGTTTACTTAATGTTACTGTACTATAATAAAAAATTTTTCAAAATAGAAAATGAAAACGTTGAACATAAATATTGATATGAAAAATGTAAAGTTAATATGGTTGGTATGGAAATATTAGTATACAAGCTTTAATGATATTTCTATTAGTAAAGCTTCTCTTCCTTTTTCAAAATTTTTTATTTAGACTGGAATAAAAATTATTTATAAAAAAAACGAAGACAGTCAATCAATCAATCCATTTATTGAGGATAAGACTTTCTATCAAAAGAAAAAATATAGCAATATAAATTATTCTATCTATTTAATTAAGACAAAGAAAACAATTGTGAATTTTCAATAAAAAATGTATTCAAGTTAAGGGTAATAAATTAGCACTAATTGATTAAAGCAGTCCTAAAAAGTAAGAGAAGAGTAACCTTTATTATCTTTATAAAATAATAGAAGTTAGAGCAGATATTAAGAGCTCACCTTAGTGAAGTTGAGCAAGAATAGCATAGATTTTCCATATATTCCAGATAAATATCTTCATTTCATATTAACCATCACTAATGAAAGCAATTTCCATATCGCTTACAAAGTAAATACTTCTTGATACTAAGAAAAGTTAGTCAATTTCAATTTAACTTTTTTTCTCCTAGTTCAAATCGACTCAACCTTAGAAATATTTAGTTAAGACTGATTAAAATATCATTGAACCTCATAAGGAAGCAAGAATTAATTTTACTATGCATCCAGATGTAAATATTTGAGATTAAAGATTATTCTACCTCTAAATAAGGCAAAGTTGAAGATATTTATTAGACAAAAGCGAATAAATGAATAAAACGCAATATGGTTTATAGAAATACAGATTCTTTGATAAAATAACTGAAATATCTTTATTATTTAAAGTATACAAAACATCATTTAATATTATTAAATAGCTCATTAAGGATAAATTGTAGGTATTCAAAGACAATTTCTAGCTTGTCGTAGCAAAACTTTCTAGCAATGTAAGCCGCTAAATAAATTTAATTAGTTTTAGAATAGTTTATCTTTCATTTTTCTATTTTGAAAAATTGCTTTCAATTTACTATATAGATTAAGCTTTTTATCGAAAATATTTGAATTAAATTGAAAGGTTAAACTACTCTAAATAATATCTTACTCTATTTTAAATTTCAATAAATCTTTATGATGCTAATCTATCTTTTAATTATAAGAATGAAAGTTTGGAAAATATTTTTAAGCGTAACAAAAATGTCATTGAAACCCAAATTACCAAGCTCCAAGTAAGAATCATAAGCCCAACAGGAGACGTGTTAAACAACTAAAACAAACTCACTTAATCCTCAAATAACTTCCAATCACCTTAGAAGAACGGAGGAGTAGAATATTTTAATTAATCGTTTAATTATAAAATTAATTATTAATTTATCTAGTTTGACTCAGCATCATAGTCAAACCAGAGACAAAACCTGATTCCAGTAGACTTAAAAGGCCAATAAGACCCTAATTTAAAGTATCAGAATATTAATAACAGCACTGCTTTCTTAAGTTAAAAATTGCAGGAAAAGGAAGATTAACTTCATAATATATAAAGAGAAACGGAGAGGTACAGTTAAAATATATAATCGATGACCACAAATAATGCAAAGACACCTGACCTTCATTAAGGATCCCAATACAAAGGAGGTAAACAAAAGCTAATTAAATTTAATGAAATGCACATGTAATTATAATAATACTAATATTATAAATTGTATATTATTTAGGAAAATCAAAAACTTTCAAAGCAGTAGCAGCCGGAATTCTTTTAGGAGTAGTGTTCACAGTATTTTAGAATTTGTTTAGCAGTAGTATAGACGGCATAAATCCATTAAATCTTTGAGAATGAGAAATCATGACACAAGGAAAATCACCTCTGATTAGAGAAATCAAAAAAAAAATATAAAATATATAAATAATTTTTAAATAAGAATTCTCTTCGAATAATCAGCGGCAGTAGTTGTTTAGATGATGATTTTTAAGGTATTAATCAAATTTAATTCTAACAATAAAATAGAATATTATAGCAAAACAATATCATTAAATTAATTCCATTAAATATTTTATAATTTTTGAATTTAATGATATCTCCTCAAAATATCTCCTAAACAGCGACTTTACAAAGATGAAAGAAGTTTTTTTATAAAGAAAGAAAGATAGCAATTATAAGTTTACTTTGAATTTAAATTATATAGCAATTTTAAAATAATATTACACAATTTCTTAATTGACATATGTATGTGTATTTCTTTGTTTTGCTGCATATTTTTATGCATATTGTAAATAATCAGCCACAAACATCCAACCAGTCAATCAATCAATTAATCAATTAATCTATTAATTATTTTATTAATAGATTAACATTATCTATATTTCAATTTATAATTGTATCTTTATTTTAACTGATAAATTTATAATTTACCCTCAATTAAATGCAGTTCTCTATAAACTTACTATAATCCTAAACAATATCTTTTTAATTTTCAATTTAAATCTAAGATATTTTTTATTTCATTAGATCTAAGGGTTATTAAAACTAATAAAATAATATAGATAGTAGATTATTAAAATTTTGATACATTATCCAAATCATATTTTTAGTTGATTAAAAAATCTGCTCAAATTTATTATTAATTAATTCATCCCAATACAGTTATTAGAAAAATAGTATTAAAGATTATAAAATAACACAATTAATTAATCAATCCTATCAAAATTAAGCAAGAGATATTTAAGTTATAAAAGAAGTAGAAATGATAGCAAAATAGATCAGTTTAAAAAAAGCATTTTAGAATATTTCTAAATTGCAATAGCAATTAATAGGAAGTGAAATCAACAAGAACTTATTTACATAGTTCAATAGATATAGCTTCTGTAGTAATTAAGCTAACAATGTTTCAGATGATGTTCGTTCAGCAATTCAATGGCAAATTAAATAGTTAAATTCTACCAAGAACAAAGAAAAACATTTTTCATAGGAAATATTAGGTAAATTAAAGAATTTAGATTCTAATATAGTTGCAGATATTTTAAACTGTATGGAAGAACATGCATTTAATAAACTGAGTCTCATCAACTTACTTAAGAATTCTGCGTTTTCACAATACACAATGAATGATCTAGAAATCACATTTATTTAATAATTATTCAAAAAATCATAAAATCCAAAGAAGTTATAGGATTTCATTGAAATTATGACATTCTTAATGGATAATGAGAACGATTAGCTTGCTAAAATTCTTCATAATTTAGATATTCATCACTTTTAGAAGGAGTTTAATCAAGTTTTAATTGCCAACAAAGAAGATGTAGAATTAAGTTAAATTCTTGAATGGATTAAGATATTTCAAACTATCGATCCTTCGGTTGATATGAATGGTATTATCAACGAAAAGACTTTTGATGATCTTTATGATTATAGCCAAAAAGAGTGGCTAGATATTCTCAGCGTTTACAAATAGAGTGGCAATATTGACATTGAATTACTAAAAGAAATGGACAAAACACTATCCAAAGATTCCGAACTTTTATACTCTGACAATAAATTATTCTGTAAATATATTAAAATTTGCTCTTTGAAAGATTTTAAGCCTGCTCAAATTGTTGAATACTAGAAACATTTAAAAGATATCATTCTTGAAAACAAAAGAATTATGGCTCCTCTATATTTAGAATCTATTCAATATGTTAACCATGAATACGTTGCTGATATTTTCAATTCATTATTAAAGGTTGTCAGTGCTGAATAAATTGAAAAGAGCCTTCATTCAAAGGATATTTTAAGTTAATTTGGAGTAATCCCTGATGTCAATTAGAAATTAAAGGATATAATAAGCAAAAAAGATAATCAAAAGCTATATGAATTTATAAAATCAAGAGTTGAAAAATCCTAAAAAGAACATGCTCTTTCTATTGAAGAGTTATTTTAAATTACAAAATATATTTACAACACTCATATGATGTAAAGAAATATTGATTCCAGAAATCTTAATCTCTCTCATATCATAACATAAGATGAGTAAAGAATTATTGCTGAAATGATACCAATAGTAAACCGTTTCATGAAAGAAAAAGCATTCAAGAAAACTAATTCAATTAAGTAATTTTTGGAAGTTAGTTGTATAAGTTTCTTCATGGGCTTCATTAAGCTATAATAAGAATGCTATTAAGCTATTTCGCCATAATACTTAAAATCCTTCTAAAGCTTAAATATCTTCCCTTTAATTGTAGAATTTGGAAAATTAAATAATCAATTACTTTTTGATTTGATGCCAGTTTATGCAGAATATATCAGCAATAAATATATTAATAGAAATCAATTAACTTTTGGCGAAGCTGTCTAATTCATGTAAGTTTTATATTAGATTAAAGATATATACATAGAATAGAATGCTAAATATCACTACAAAGAGTTTGTTTATGCAATTAAAACTGTTTCAAGATTGATCATTAGTACATTCTAAATGAGAATTTATGCCAATTATAAGGATATCAAGTCTAATAAGAAATTATATGAAAATTTCTTTATGGAATAAAAAGATACTAAGTGGTAGAGTGAAAAAGAAAAGATCGAAATTGCAACTGATCTCTCTAAAACAGAATTGGATTAACTTCTTTAAGTCTTCTATTTAGCCAATAGTATGAATATAGGAAGTAAAGAATTTTATGATTCAATGGAGGAACTTGTACTTTAATATTATGACTCCTTCACTATCGATTAGAAAGCACTTTCTGCTTATATACTTTCAACTTTAGAAGCATAAAATGAAAAAATTGAAAAGAAAATTGAAGAAACAATCATTTCAACCCCTTAATTTACTTTAGAGCAATCTGTTTAGTAAATAATCTTTATCAAATTTTATTTTATTAATTATTATTTTTTAACTAAAACATAGATTTCTCCCTTATTTAACTGCTAGATATTGCTTGAATGAAGATTTGTGGAAAAAATTAATTAATGTCGTTTAAAAATATGATCAAGAAGGAACTTTAATTTCTAATCTTAATGAAGAGTAAAAATTAAATTTATATTTGACTCGTGAGTGTTTGCTTCTTGAACAAAGTCATATTCCTTTCCCTATGAGTAAATAGAGCCTTGATTAATTAGCCAGGACCTTTAATGATAATTAATTTAAGCTTGCAAACAGAGACACAGCTTTTACAGACGCAATAAAATATTTCTTAGATAGAATGGGGTATTATTATGAAAGTAATCAAGAAGCATCTATTTTCATTTTTAAATTCTCAAAATTAGATTAAAATAATGTATTAATTATCCAAGACAAGTGGTCTTTTATTGGTGATACTAAGACATAAAGATCATTTAACTCGATTATGATTAGAATTTTAACTAAAAAGAATTACAAACTTAAAATATTTAATGTTTATGATTGGGCAAGTAAAGAAAAGAGAAGTGAAAAGATTATTTATCTTAAATCAAAAGTTAAAGGTATGTCATACGATGCTGAAAAGCAAAAGAAAAAGACTCACTTTAACTTTTGAAGAATATTTTATTAATCAATGTAATAAATAGTTTATACAATTTATATCTTTCTTCTTGCTTAAAATTATTTATTAAAATATTTAATTTTATTTACTATTATTAATTTCAAATAATATTTAACGAATCTCCTATTAATTACAAGATAGGAAGACATATCTTTTCACTTTTTTGTTTGTTTGTTTAATCAATCAATCAAATATTTTACAAATAAAGATAAAATAAACTATATCAAAGTATAGATTGTCCATAAACTAAAATTATCTAATTATTGAAAATGCACAACAAAGTTGTATACGTATATTTATGGTTATCTATCATTCTAACAGTATCTAATTGTATTGAAGTAAAATTATTATTTTTTACTATTTCTAATTTCAATAAGTAGAATTATTCTGATTTGAGATACATAATTGTTAAAATACATCTTTATATCTTTTTTCGACTAAAAGTATAAACTAGATGAAGATCAAGTGAACTTTGTAAAGGATAACTTCAATAAATTCTATCAAGAATCACTTGAAATTGAATATAGTAAGATAACTGGATAGTTTAAGATTATAGTGAGAGAGGAATACATATTCAGAGGATAACATATTTCAACTATTCCTTTATAATATTGTTTAACTCCCTTTCACGATTATCCTCATAGAGATAAGATTGAAAGAATATTAACTAATGAGATTAGAGTGAATGATCAAAATACAATTTAAACAACCCATTTTGTTTTTCTAATCCTATTATTGAAATCTAATAGCAATCAACCTGAATCTCACTCTAAGTTTTTGAATGAATACCTAAATTTAGAATATATCAATAAAGCTTCTATTGTATTTTGGGATCAAATTAAAGCAGTAGAATCACTTTAATCTAAGCTATATTATGTAGACGTGTAATATGTAAACAATATCATGAAGCAAATAGAAGATTTAATAGATATCACTCAATCAATTATTAAAAGCTTAGAGATTAATGAAGGAGTTCTTTTGAATACTTATGATTTTGATAGATCTGAAATCTAAAAGACTATTGCTTTTATTAAGTAAAACACTATCTTCTTGAATTATGGATAGACCATTTTCAATAGAGAAGAGAAAGTTCTTCCAATCATCATTCCTTTCTTTGAACTTTTTTGTAAATTATTTAATTGGAGAGAAATTTCTCATTTAATTATATTAAAAGTTCAGTTTCTGAAAGTAAAGTTAATTTAAAATCATTTCCGATTTAATCCTCTATGAAAAACAATACTTCAGAAGAAAAGGATACACTTTTTATTATAAATTTTCTAGGATATCTAATTTATATAATTAAGAAATTTCTATTAGAATTTATTTAAAATAAAAATTAAATAAATATACTTCGGAAATTTCTGATAGAGATGATTTTATCTTACACTTTGCTTTTCATAATTACATGATAAAGAGAGCAACTAATTAATTTATTAATTAAGTCTATTTTAATTTAATTTTTAAATATAAATAATAGAATAAGGACCTTCAAATAAGTAATAGTTGTTATAAAGACTTTGCAAAATCAATGATACACCTAACGAGCATATAAGAATAAACTAAGAAGAATAATAAGTGCTATTATACAGTGACTGTGATTTTTTAAAAGAAGAATTCTTTTTTATAGTTCCAAGACATGAGTCATCTTTTGAACAGTTCATGAATTATGGGTATTTTTTTTAATTTATTAATTTTGTTATAATATTGATAAAATAAGTATTATTTAATGTAGATTTTTATCTACTTAATCATTAAAAAAATTTATTTTTGAACAAAATTGTAGGGTGGTCAATGAAAATTTAGACAATGATACATTGGTGGTTAAATTGAATATTACTTCAATTTTTTAGACAGAGAATTAGCAAAAGGTTGCAGATGCTATGGATTTGAAGAATGGAATTTTCAAATTAAAAACTGGATAGCTTGATTATTAACTTCTTTAGTTATTTTCTTTGAGACACTACTTTAGAATAAATAAATCCAATAAAATATCCCTTTTTGATGTCAAGGAGATTGACAGTGAATTAAGAAAAGATGAAAAATATACAAGGCTTGGAAAATTAGGTAAATTTTAGAAAAATATTAATTTTAAAGTTTTCAATATGTTTTTAATATAGATTACCTAAAATTTTTGGAAACTCTAATTCATAAAAGAGGGAAAATGAGTGAAGATTGGAAATAATTTTATAGCTATAAAATGAAAAAGTATGATAGCAAAGAGAGGTTCGAAAAAAGTTGCAGAGCTATCAGGTTTTATTAGCGTAGAATAATAGAATCGCATATAAAGATACTTTAAAAGTATGTTATGTACATTAGCTTAGTTGAAGATATAAAGTAATATCTATGAGAAATTAATATAAAACATAAACAATTTGTTTACTTTAGTAACCCAATTTTAAATATGATAAATAAATTAATAATTTGCTCTGAGATAATTTATAGATTAGTAAATTAATAAATAATATCTTTGAATTGCATGATTCATTTCCATTTTTATTTTTCTTTGTAATTATAATTTCTAGGAATTAAGATGATTTTAACCTTTTTATTTTAAATAATAATAACAATAATTTTTAAAATCTATCAAAGAAAAAGATATTATTTTTGTGAAAGGTTATCATAAATTAAATAGAATAATAATAATTATCCTCTATATTTTTTATTTTTCAACTAAAATAAAAAGATTAATCTAGAAACTTTTCATTCCGGTAAAATTTAAAATAAGTAAATTAACAAACAATTCAAAATGTATTCTATTTTTTATTTATTTTCAAATTGTAATTACTAGAAAGTTACAATTGCAATATCTTATTTTTATCACAAATCTTTTCTCTTAATTATTATAATTTGTTATAAACATTTAATTAATAAAATCTACTTAATTTATATTGGTTACTTTAAATCTAAAAAGAATCAATTAAATAATTAAATTAAATTAAAAAAAGAAAACAAGTTAACAAATTCCTCTTTTAGAAAATAAAAATCTAAACAAATAATAAAATGTTCCTAAACAGAAGATCCAATTACCTTGATGATACAGAAAGAATTCTTGACTCATTCTTTGACCATGATGAATTCTTCTCTTCATTCTAAGTCCATGATGACTTGTTCTTAACTAAAGAAGATCAATTGAGAAAATCTCTCTCAATGCTTCACCACTATGAAAATTAAATTCACCACAACGTCAAAATTTATGAAAACTAAATTGAATAATTTAAAAAGGCTTAAGAATAAATTCTAAAGAAGAAAGCTGAAATCAATGAAAAGCTTTCTTAACTACCCAAAGAGAGACCTGAAGAGACAGAACACTCTCAAAAAAAGGATCCTGCATCTTAGGCCAAAATTTTCAAGAGAGTTTAATATAAGACTAATGATATGGAAATTGAGGAACAATATGATAGCACTAATCCTTAGAACTGCTATAAGATTATCAAAAAGTAAGGTGGATCTCCTTAACTTGTAAGTGGAAATGAAAATGCTTATCTCACAAACACAAACAACGCAAGCCATGTAAGTGAAGCTGGAAAACTTGAGCCTCTTGGTGATGGAAATGATGATAAGTTTGAGTAACTTTGCAGACTCACTGGAAAGAGAGATCCTCTATTGAGAACTTTTGTATTAGAAAATAAAGATTTGACTGTTAAGTAGCTCCATGACTTAGCTATTCAAAAAAAATTAGTTTGACTAATTTTATTAAAGATTCATAAATTATTATAGTAATTAACCAATATTATAATCTATCTTTTGTAGTTTTTTTAATTATAATTTTTTATGGGAAAATTTAAAGTTTTAATTAAAAGAATATTGTTTATTAAATTGATATATATTAAAGCAAGAAATATTTTAATTTGCTAACCCTCTTAAGATTCTATAATATGCTTTATTTAAGGTTCAAACTATCATAAAATAATAAAAGGAAAACAATTTTTTTAATAAAACATTCTTAGTTATTATAAATCAATTTATCCATCTTACATTAAACAATTGTTTAACCTAATATATTTATAAGTGAAAAAAGATTTTGAGTTTAGAAATTATAAATATTTTTCAGATTTTTATTTAATTCTTTGTTTGTAATTTTTGAAAAACTAAAAATTGAAAGAAGAAGACTCTTAAATCTTTGTATTTATAAAAAGCGCGAAAAATTATTAATAAATGGATTAGATACATTAATTGAATCAATGTATTTTTGATCAATATTTATGATCAATTTATTTGTTAATTTTTTAAATAATAACTATTAAACAATTTCAAAAATTTTGTATTTATTAAAAAAGAAGATTATTTTTTAAGTAATTAATCCAATCATTATAAATGTCTTTTAGAGTGGAATCAGATTATAAAACAAGAATTGATATTTAGATCTAAACTCATGTCAGAAGTCTTATTAGCCTAATGACTGAATTCGATGTAATATATATTATATAGACAATTTAATAATGCGAGCAATAACATTTTTCAAATCTGACAAAATATTGATAGGAAACTGATGAAAACTTTGGAATCGCATTTGCATATATGATGTCTAATATAAAGAATCATAGATTTCTCTCTGTAGATAAGTTTAGGGTAAAGCGAGAGTTAAATGGGTAATTATTTTAGAATAAAGTAAATGTACATCCAGAAATTATATTTTCGAATTTAATATCATTAAATTAGATTGGAAGAAAAATTTGAGATCCACTTATAATAAAAGAAGGCAGTTAGTCTAAGGAAATTAGTTGATAGATTTATGGATAGAAAATTAAAACCACATGTTGCTGACATTCACTATTCAATCTTATAATTCTTATTATTAATGTCGAATAATCCTATTTCTGCTCATTTAGAAGAGGATTCATTTGGAATGAAATATTTAAGTAATGATGATAAACCAAATAAAGCTGAAAATTAATTAGAGTCTACTAAAATGATTGATGAAAGATTTTCTTTCAATAATAATATAAATTTTATAATTAAATAACAACAAGAAGAGCTTAAAGTAATTACTTCATTCATTATTCTTCACTTTAGAATATTTTTAATAATTTATTATAATTATAAGAAATACGATGATGATTATGTATTTGAGAGTTCTAGTGATGAAGATGAGTTTGATGATGAAGAAGAAGAAGAAGAAATAGAAGAATAAAGCGATAAAATAGGTTATAAAATTAACTAAGAAGAAAGCAATCTATTTAGAAAAGGAATAGATGTCTTTGGATTAGAAAATTCAAGTTAAAAGAAGGAAGGGATTATTAAAAATAAAATAAATTAGAATAATATAGCTGCTATAGGAGATAAACCAGTTGATTAAAGCAAAATCGTGTCCTTTAAAGATTTGAATGATTCTAAGTTTGGCTATAAGAAAGATTCAATTCTGTAAGTTACTATTATGAATTAAAACTAAGGAGATCTTTCTGTCAAGAACTAAAACGAAAATTAATCTAGTGCTATCTTAGGTGGTATGTAAACTAATTAGTCTTTCTGGAATATTACTTAGTAGAGCATTTTAAAGAAATCTTCATTGTAGAGAAGAAGTTATGAAGAGTTTTTATCAGAATAAAAAAATGAGGAAGAGAGATAGCTATTCTTATCTACCCGCTATTTTACTAAGAATGATATCTTTAGAGATCCTAACAGTCTAGCATAAATTTATGAAAATTATATAAAAGAAACTTTAAACAGAAATCCTACGAATCAAAGTAATTAACCTAGAGAATTATAATTATCTCTAAATCACTGGATATATTAGAATAAAACCGAACGTTAAATTATTTAAGATATCATTATAATGCTATAGGGTTAGCCAAGCTCTACTTTTATTTTAGTAGGGGAATATCCACCAGAATTTAAATTAAAAAAGAAGATTTAAGTAAACCATCTAACACCTTCAACTTTAGAAAACATGGTTGACAATTGTATAGACTTTGCTAATTAGCTTTTAAAATTTTAATTTTACAGAGAACAATATAGTAAAATCGAAATAGGAACATCTTTCTAAGCCTTTTTAGCATCTATTTAAGCTTTCTATCTTCAATTCTAAAATTACATCAATGCTTTTCATTTAGTCTTTTTACATTAATCTGCTTAAAGTAAATTTATTTATTTATAATAATGATAATCATCTACTTATGCAAATAATAATAGTTTAAAAAAAGGAAATAGAAGTAACTTTAGAAGAAAGATATGAATTTATGTTATAAAAAACTATATCTTTAATGGAATTATTTAGAGGAATGAGAGATTATCAAATGGAAATGAAAATGATGGTGAATATGCTTGATGGCGTGATTGAGATATTTAAAAAGACTAATAGCAGCAGTAATATTATGGAATTAATGAGTGGAAATATTAGTAACAGAAACGATATGAGTTAAATTAATTAAAATGAAGACTAAAATAATGTTTAAGGATATATTGCTTGCTAAATTATTGACTTTTTATATTATTAATTATAAATCGATAGCCAATAATATTGTTCGCATTCTGATTTATAATAGCTCAACTCTTAACTCTTTCTTCTTTCTATTGAACCATACATTGCTATTTTAAATGATTGGCTTCACGGAGGGTTCTTTTTTGATAAATTTTCTGAATTCTTTATCAAAAATAATATAAGTAATTAGAATCAGTAGCATACACAATAAAATTATTAGCATATTGATCATAAAATCAATTGGGTGAAGGATTTCTCTATAAGATATCATTAGGTAAGGAAAGTTAAATTAAAATTTTATCAAATATTTATCAACTTTATTTTTATGTATAATAGGAACCTGATTCTATTAGTAAAACAGTTACTCCCAGTTTCTTAAAAAAGCATGAATAAACAATTCTATAAATTGGAAAGAATGTTAGATTGATAGGCTATATTCTCAACGAACACAATTCAAGAATTGTAGTAGAAAAAGTAAATTTAATAATTTGCACATACAAATAAATTAATATTTATCTTATATATTACTTAAAGCTAAAAATAGAGGATATAAGAGATTCAATTAAGAATTAGATTTCAGAAGCTATTGAGAAGATAAAATAGAGTTTATCCTCAACAACAGCTGATTAAGATTCTCATAAAACAATTTAAAATAGTAGTAGTTAAGCTTAAGTTACATTAAATCTAAATTAATAAAATTAAAGCATCATTAATTAAAGCAGCGAGCTAAAAAAAGAGGGAAATATAAAAAAATAATAAGATTAAAATGTAAAAATTGGAAAGTAACCTTAAAAGTTTCTAAAAAATGTATGTATTTCTAGTATTTTGAAACAAAAGAATTTAATGAATGATAAAGTAAAAGTAAAGGAGACTTTCTAATTAAAGGAAGAGTTCAATTTTGAAGATAAATCTTTACATTAGTCAGTTATCATAGATGAATAGGCCATGCAAGTCGAACAAGATAATTTAAAGAATAATCCATTTAATATATTTACATTAAATCATAGTGAAATATTTAATTAATCTGTATTTTCTCTTTAGGATTCCTTCTTGAATAAAATAATTCCAGATTTACAAGTAACTTATTCATTAACCATACATAATAGATATATTATCTCCTAATAATAAAGAAATTAAATACACAAGCCACTAAAATTAAGAAAAATGAAGAAGTCAATATGAATAAAAAGATTAATGAACTTATTGATAAAGAAGGATTCACAAGTTAATTCTTAAGATTATTTGATTTATCTATAGATCACACTCTTACCTCTATGGATAAGCAAGTTAAGTAATACCTAGGTTCTATATTGATGAATAAATTCAAGCTACTTGAACACTTTTAAGCTTTGAGACATATTTATTTTATGGAAAATGGACATATTAGCACAGAATTTTTGAATTATTTATTTGATAATCTTGAAACATATGATACTTTAAAGAATGCCTCAAGCTTAAAAAACTACTTTAAAGAGTTGATCACTAATTCTAATTAGGCTTGTATTAAGAATTTAAGTGATCATTTCTCTATAGAAATCTAGCAAGATCCTATCAATACTTATCTAAAGAATTTGAAAATTAAATTTGAAGTATTTTATTTTATTTAAACTAATATGATAATAAAAATGAAATCTATTAATTATAGGCTCCTTATCCATTAGATGCTATATTTGATTAAGACTCCATATTCCTATACAATCATATATTTTAATTCCTTGTTTAACTAAAGAAATCCTCTCATTTCTTACTTGAAAAAAAGTAATAATTATTAATTATTAATAATAATCTTCTCTTAAATATTTTAATTTATTTAATTAAAATAAAAGTTATTATTTAAAGAAAATGAAATTCTTTGATGATTCAAGGCTGAAAAATAAATTGAATTTAATAAATAAGAGCAGAAAAGAAAAAAAGAATAAAAAATTAAATAGTTCATTTTCTGATGAGGATGAATTTAATAGATCAAGCGAAATGGAAGTAGAAGAAGATAAAGAAGAGTAATAAAGGCTGAGTAAATAAACTAAAAGGATAAAATGGTAGATGTGTTTGCTATAGAAGAATTTCCTAAACTTTACAAATTCATTTTAATATTCTACTTTTGTCATAATTATTGAAGAAATGACCAAGGAATTTCTTAAGGAAATTTCTAAAGAATTTAATATTGCAATGTTTATAGAGATACATAAGTAATATTTGAAGAAAATTGCAGATTTATGTTTCCTTTCAAAGAAAACTGAAAATATTTTCTCTATTATCTCCAGTATGCTTAAGTATTGTTGTGATTTTCATGCTTTGATTTAAAGGTTAGAAGCTACTGAAACCCTAGATTAATACACAATGAAGGGCGAACTGAATAGAATATAGCATGATTTTGATTCATTATAAATGAATTTCAATAGACATAACTAATTCATATTAAATTTCTTACTTAAATATGAAGATAAAGGACTCAAGCAAGAATGTAAATTATTTTATCAACAATTTATGTAAAATAGTTTTATTTATAATATAGGGGTTCCTCTAAGCTAAGCTTTAGATTTTAATAACTTTTACATTCCAGAAGATGAGTTAAAAAGAATAAAAATCAATTGAATAAATTCACAATCTTAAATACTATCGTGTTAATTAATTTATTTATATTAATTATTGTATATATTAAAAATATTATTTTGTTTCAGACCAATTAAATTAAATTTACTATAAAATCTTATTTTTAGGATAATTATAAAAATAACCAAAAATATCTTTTAAAATAATTTTAAGAATTTAAAGAATTAAAATTATTTATTCATTTGTGTCCTTAATAATGAGATTATTTAATGAATGGTAGGTAATTGGAGAATTAATCAAATAATTAAACAATTATATTTTTCATTTATTGAAAATATAGTTTTAAAAAAAGTTTAATATCAATCATAGTGTTTTTTTAAAGTATAAAATAAAAAATCTTAAAGTAGTGATGCTAAACATAAATAATAAAAAGAAGGCATACATACAATAAAAAGATATGCATGAATTAATTTAAGAATATGAAAGCAACACAATAGATCTAACTATATATCTAAGAATAGCAAGTGATGTAAGTGGTTTTTAATTTATAATAAAATTAAGAAGCGAAAAAATAAATGTAATATAATAATGAAGATGATGTGGATGGATGGAGAATTATATAATTTTAAATGGATATAATTAGACAAATAATCAGACCATAAAGAATGAAAAATGAGAGTGAATTTATATTTATTTATTTATGATTATGTTAACTACATTAAAATATGCTTCAAATCAATATATTAGATGATTAACTAACGAAGAGAGTATTAGCTAAATAAAACATATATATTGATTTATTTATATGCTTTGTTTTTAAATTCCTTTTCACTCTCTATTTCCCACTCACTTTTTGCTAATAGTAGGTTTGCCATATTTTGATGAAGAAGAATTAGTAGGAGTACCAATAGTACCTGCAGATTTAGGAGAATTTGAAGATTCATCGCATTTAGAAGGATAATGTTTCATTGACTTTTCAATATTCATTTTATTAACAGAATTACAAACTGGTGAGTTTTCTTCACCAACATCACAGTTTTCTTCGTAATCATCATCTCTATCCTTTCTCTCTTCACCTCCACCAAATTAGGAGTTGTGGTAGCTATTCTTAATGAGAGTAGCTTTGAAAAGAGAGTTATTATTAGACTTACGGCTTGAAGGAGTACCAACCATGTTTTGATCAATGCTGTCAGATCTTCCCTTGTTGAAAATACTTGCACCAGGGCCTGAGTTAGCAGTATTCTTTCTTTCAAGATTAGTGATAGAAGAGTTGGAGTAAGTAGAGAGAGAACCGATGGTGTTTACATTACCATTTATAGGTAATTTACCAGTAGAGTGGAGAGCAAGAGATCCAATCATTTCTTGAGAATCTAATTATTTGTTACGAACATTAGCCAAGAATTCTACTTCATAAGAACCAAGGTTTCCACATGGGATATCAGCAGGCTAGTAATCACCATCAATGTGCAAGAAGGGATGTTATAAGCACTAAGCAGCAGAGAATCTTTATTCGGGACGGGGATCTAACATTTTTTTGAGCAAATCCTTAGCAGCAGGAGATACCTTGTCAAATTCAGGTAAATCGTATCTTATTTCACAGGCTTTATTTGCTCTAAGAATTTACTTATAATCTTTACCTTAGAAAGGCTACTTTCCTACTAAGAGCAAATAGAAAATAATACCGGCAGAGAAAATATCACATTGGGTTGTATAAAAAGGATCACCTTCCTATTTTTATTTTAAGATAATATTTAATATCAGTAAAAAATGTTTGCTTTATTTAAAATTTTTAAAAGTATATGATTGATTTCATTTGAATGGCAGCTTTATTTAATTAGGTGGAAATATTGGATTTTGTGAAAGTTGATTATTTATTGGTAAGGCTATTTTGGAAAGCTTGAATTTTATTGATTAGAAATAAAATTAAGGCATAAGTTGAGTTATTATTAGGGGAGAATAAAGAATAAAATTTATTAAAAAGGAAAAATTGCTTGCTTGCTTATTTCCCGATTAAATAATTATATTTATTCAAATTAATTCAAAAATTTAATTGATTTTTTTTTCCCTTTAGCTAATAATTATCAGAAAAGTTAAAATGAGTCTGTCTATCAGCTATTAATAGATCAATAAACTCTAACGCAAAATCTGAAGGATCAACTATAATAGTTCTCCTTCTTACTTCACTTCTCTTTCCTTATTTATATGCTATTCGTAATGTCTACTAAACTAATAAACCCTATTATTCTACATATTTCCTATCTCAATAAAATTATCAATATTTCACCTAACTATTAACTATGATAAGCTTTAAAATTATTCTTAATTCCAAATAAATTGTTTAATAAATATTATATTTTATTTCTTCCAAGGATTAAGATGATTTTGAATCTACTAAATTGATAAAATATATGCCTTTAGAAATGAATTCTCATCAGATTAAATAAAAATTAAACAATATTAAAATAAATAAAATTAATTGATCAGTAAAGATGTAAGTGAAATGTGAGTATGCAGGCTGCATAGATATTCTCTACTTTAAACACTGGTAAAAAATTTCCAATGATTTTTATTATCCTTTTTCTTTATAATTATAAATGCTGATGAAGGACGATCAATGAATGCAATTTAAATGCAACAACTTTAAATATAGAACTTAAATAAAAGTTTATCAAAATTCAAAGTGGAAAAATTTCTTTTTAATGCTTCTGCTCATCCAAATAAAATTTGTGCTTTATTTTGCAATGCTAATAATTGAAGATACTTCACATTCTTCCTTAATCTAACATTTATGTGGGTTTTTTACCAAACTAAAATTTAAACTTCTTGATTTATTTTTTTATATTTGTGCTACTTTTTTAAATGAATTAGTTAGTAATTAACCTGCCAAAGTATTTTATTGTAATGATTATTACTTAAAGTCTGTAATACTTGCTAAGATGGGTTTGATTTTATAATAAAAACGCTCTTGACTTCATTTATGAAGAAAACTAAACTAAAAAAGAAGAGGGTTTACCTTATAAAGAAGAACTTCAGGAGCAACAAAACCAGGAGTACCACAACGCTTAAACAAAATATTAGGAATATCAATACGAGTAGCAAGACCAAAATCTGCAACAACTATTTCGGAATCAGAATTCTTCGATTTCAAAAGGAGATTTTCAGGCTTAAGATCTCTGTGCATGATATTTTTGGAATGGAGATGCTCAAGAGCAAGAATCAAATTACGAACGAGAACACGAAGTTCTTTCTCATTGATTGATCCCTTTTCACGGATACGATGGAGGAGCTCACCACCATTAAGAAGATCAACTACAAAGTAAATAGAATTAGTAGTTTCATAAACTTCATAGAGACGAATTAAGTGATCATTATTTAATTAACGCATAATTGATATTTCATTAACGAGGGATTCTTTACCCTTGTGCTAATTAGCCATAAATTCTTTATTAAAGGCCTTGATAGCATATTGAATATTTTATGATTTCTTGGTGGCAAGATAGACCTTAGCAAAGGATCCCTTACCTATCATCTTAGTGACGATAAATTCTTCATGGAAAGTACTTTAAATACAACGATAGATGAGTACATTCTTCCAGTTCTTAAATTGCAAGTTATCATTAGTATAGAACTCTATGGATTTACCATTACGTGAGAGACGGAATCCATGGACATTGTTAGGATTGCTGTCTAAATTTGAGTCAATAGCCTTGGCATCTTGAACTTCTATCAAAAGATCCATCTTGACACAAGTTAAATCCATAAATCCACTAAGAATTTCATTTTTCTTAACTTGGTAGAGACCATCTTCTGTAAGTACGTAGAAGATCTATTTGGCTTTTCCAGCCTTCTTTGATCTCTTATAAAACTGGTTGCATAAATAGACAGTATGGAGGTGATTAACAGTCTTATTGCCTGGTACTGGATCCCAGATTTTCTTTTGTAATTTTCCGTAGTCGTCGTCAAAAAATGATGCTGGCTTCATCTTTAATTTATTTTACGCGGAATAAAAAATTAGTACAAATATTGAAGTGAGTTTAAAAATTTTGAATTAAAAGCTCTCCAGCTTGATAGCTGAAGGAGAAGAGATGCGGGGAGTAGATTACCTTATCTTTGTGTTGTGTATTTTATCTTTTATTGCTTCGGTGGAAGGTTCACTTGTTTTTTTATTGTTCGACTTTAATACTAGGTTATTGTATTTCTCCCTTTTCTTTTTCGGTTTTTACAAAGCAGTTTTGTTCTTTTCTTCTCTTGCTTTTTTCTTTTGTCTGCTTCTTTCAATTTGTTGTTAAACTAAATATTTCTTTTAATTTTTTTATAGTTTTTTTACTAATTTATTTCACTTGTATTGCTTTTTGTATAGATTAAACACTAAATAATTATTAAAATTTTGTTTATAATTTATTAATTTCTCTCACTCACTTACTTATCAAAACTTTTCTTACCTCTCTCTCTAATTTATTTAATCTTCCTTGGTAAGCAATAAATTATTAATTTACAATCCTCTCTTTAGCCTTTTTTTTCTTCTCTTTCGCTGCATCATTTTTTATTTTATTAACATCAAAAGAATTTTATTCTTCACTTAATCCATGTAGATTTGTTGTTTACTCTACTTGATTAATTTTCTAATCTTCTCCAAATCAAGCTTGCCACTAACTAAGGTATCTAGTGGAGCTCATTAAATTAAAAGCTAAAAAATTTAGGTTATTGGAAAAGCTTTTCAAAAAAAATTAGGTATACTTAAAAGAATATTTAACTTATCAAAATAACTTAATTATTAAATATCACAAAAAGAATTTTTGCTTGGTGCAACCAAATAAAAAATAATTTGGGGAAAAGGAGAAAATATAGTTATGTCAAATTTAGTTAATTTAATTGTGCGATTAAATAAATATTCACTGTAATTAATCCCTTTTCTTTCATCAAATTATTTAAATCAACTTCTCTTGAACTTTGAACTCTTTAAGATACTTTTATTTATTTTTCAAGTAAAATAAACAACATGTAACTAATAAACTCAATTATCTAATATAATTTTACTCTAGGATCTTTCCTTCTAATCCATCTGATTTTAATGGAATATGTAACAGGAAAATAAATCTGTTATAAGAAAAGCTAGTAAATAAAATTCTTTTTATTCCAGTAATATTGAGTGATGTGGATCCTAATTAAGAGAATCTAAAAATACTATTAAACCCAGCTTACTGAAACAAATTGAGCAAACTATACTTTTAATTTTAAAACTACAAAGGTCATCTCTAAGTAGTTTGACTGGTACTATCTTTTTAAACTTTGGTTAAGAAACCTACTATCTGATTTACATAATTACGTTTTAATTGTTAGATTCAAATCTATTTCAAAAAAACTCTTTTCAGTACTACTTAATTTTTTCTTTAAACACTTATTTTTTAACCACACAAAGAATTTGATAAAATATTGTGGTAAAATACAGCATAATTTAATGTAGAACTTAACAATTTCTTAAGCTTTTTTAAATTTTACCAACTATTTGTGAACAATTTTTTTAATTTTAAAGTAAAAATATTAGCAAATTCCAAATATAATTGAATAAAACTATGCTAATACTCTTAAAAAATAGTGATTAATCCTAATATAGAAATGATGTAAATAATTCTATCAGAGATTATAGAAGATTTTAAAAAGCAATAATCAAATTCTTTTTGTTGAGAGCTAGTTTTTAAATAATTATAAAGGGATATAATAAGTTGGTTTCTCTCATTAAGCTTTGGGTAATAATTGAAAATTTGGCAGATTCTGAAACAACGAAATTAATTTACACAATTTGTAAAACCTTATGATTAAGTTTCTTAGATAAAATCTATCTATAATTAAATTAAAGGTTATAACAAAAACAAGAGAAAATTAAGAAGTAAAGAGAAACAAAATTTAGGTAGAAATTGGAAGATAGACAATTAATTGTTTATCAATTAAAGATATAGAAGATGAAAGATATTTTTATATGTATAAATAAAAAGTTGAGCTATTTACGATGAAGAGAAATATGTATAAATATTAACTAGTATTTACAGTTTATTGAAAATAATTTATGCACCTTATTATAAAGGCTCTCTTTCTATATACACATAAACTTAGAGTCATTTTTGTAATGGAATACCCAACAACTATACTAAAGCAAAGTTCTCATAAATAAGTTCTTATTTTATTGTGATTAATGGAGTAGCATAGTAGTAGCATCACTAATTAAGAGCAATTATTTATAGCATGTAGATAGTTTGAAATTGCTTGAATATTTTACAAATTTTTAAGAGAAATAGTTTGCTGATAAAACTAGCTACCTACCTTTATTTAGTCACTTTGTAATAGTTGAAGTAGAATTCATGTTAGATTTTATTATATTATAGATTTTAATTATTATTGCAATTTTAAAAGAAGACTAATATATCTATATATTGTGCATTATTTATTGATTATTTTGGGCACATACCCTCAATCAACCCATGATAGAAAGAATATGATATTTTATCACTATCTAAACATTTTCCAATTCATTTTATTTTCTATTTATTACAAAAAATTAAAAATTTAGTTATTTTATATCATAAAAATTAATTAAGTATTTAGTCAATTTCTACTAAACTTTCTTCAACTCAAACTCTAATTTATTGACAAGTGACAATCATGAAAAATATTTTATAGTTTTTAATAAAGAGAGCTAACTAACTAACTCATTTTAAAAATAGTGAAAAGGTGCTTCATTTAGGTTAATTGCTAAAGAGAGAAATAAAAATGATGTTTATATGAGTTATTTTATGTATGTTTGTTTGTAAGTTTATCTGTTAAATTGTTTAAAGAATGAAATATAATAATAAAGAAATTAAAAAAGGTGAGAATTAGATAAATGGTTTCTTCCCTTATAATCAAGACTTTTCACGACGGAGAAAGTCATGCATGCAGGAAGAGCGATTACAAAATTTTTGTAAAATTACTGTGATATGCACTTTGTTTTCCGTTTTGCGAATAGAAAGATTAGTTAGAAATATTTTAATTAAAGCAATTATTACGTTTCACTATAACCAGATTCACTGAGGGCTCGTCATTAGTTTTTTCAAGATACATTTCATGAGCAATTGAAAGGGTATCCATTAGATTAGAAGTTTGACGAGATTAGTTTTAAGGTGCCTATTACAATTAGGATTACTTTTCATCTTCATCAAACTCTTCGATTTAGTGACTAGATTTATATTCATTTCCAAAACCAGCTAAAAATGATTTAGGTGGCTTATTTTATACACTTTTACTTTATGACTAATTGTTTATATTTACGTTAGTATTTATTGAATGCAAAGCAGCATCACTTGAGATAATATTTAAAGACCTTTAAGCTTCAAAGTTATTTTTAGCATCAAAGTTATATTTGGGAGTATAATTATCTTAGAAAAGATTTGTACTTTAAATATCTTTTCTGTTCTATGTGAAGCTTATATGGTGAACACTTTCAGGGTTAACTTGGTTGTTTTCTTCAGATCTATCAATGTGCTCTCTAAGAGTTATATTTTTCTTTAGCATACCTGATTTATATTGTTTGCTGTATTCATCTTTACTTTGGAAAATAGACTTAGCTTCATCTTCTATTAATTGGTACTAGTTGCTTATTACTTAAGGGGGCCTTTTTTATAAAAGAAATGAAGTCAGATAAAATATTGTAAGGTATACTTGAATTTTATATAAATAGAAAAAGAAAATTCTATAAGGAGATATTTTTAATCAAATCAAATTTTTATCAAAATAATGATTTCGCTCATTAAGTAGGTATAGATCCTTTGGAATTTAATCAGAAAATAATAAGCAAAAGTATTTTTTTTCAAAAATATTGCCAGTACTAATTGCCTTGCACAAATTAATAATTTAATTAATGGTAAATTTTAATAAATTTGAGTAATTCATACCAGAACGTATTAGTAACTTGCTTAGCATCACCACTATAAGTACTTTCCACTTATGATTTGTGGCAATGAGTGAAGAGGGGCTTAGGATTACTGTTATTGTAAAAACTAATCTTTTTAATTGTAGATTCTTCGAGGAATCCTTTTATGATTTTATAGGGAATGAAGATGGAAGAGGGAGTGTTGACGACGTATGTAGCAAACATTCTGCTACGATAATTTGAAGATAAATACCCCATTACTTATTTTAACCCGCTGATGGGGAGACTAGATAATCCAATATTTCCTAAATCTAAAATAACAACCCAGTTTTCAATCTTTTATTATTAAAATAGATAATTAAAATCATTTAAATACCAATTAAACTAGCTAATTTTGTAGAGATTAATTAATAAAGTTTGATTATTAGAAGGAAATTTCTAAAACCTATTTACCTAACCAGGAAGCATCATGTTGTTTAATATGAATTCAAAGAAGTAGGTCATGCTTTCTAGAATGAGTTCAATTTTGATCTGTTTTAGAAAAAATATGTTTGGATAAATTAAAAAAAATTAGGATGTCTTTGTTAAATCATTCAAAGAATTAGTGAAAACGAGTGAAGTAGAAGAATATTTTAATTAAATTTTGGTTAAAAGCTAACCAAATTTTCACTTGAATTTATTCTAAAAAAGAATAAGCTGGAATTACTAAAATAATTAGAATTATGGTAAATATTTGATAACTTAAAAATCTTAGTAGGCAGATTTTAATAAATAAAGTTTCTTTATTTTGAATTAAAACAGTTTGTGTTTACTTAATCTTTATCATAAAAATTAACTCATATCTGATTAATTACTAGAAAATCAAAATAACAAACTAAATATTTACATTTTTAAAATCCAATCTTTTAACATTAATGACTAGAATGGGTCTAAATCTATGGTCTCTTCCATGAACATAAAATGCTCCCTTTTCCTAATTATTATAAAAACATGCTATTACATTAATTAGCTCTTGGTATATAAATATTTATTTTAAATTCATTTATGCATAAATAAGCAATCAAGCATACATACAAGCAAGCAAGCAAACGAGCTCGCATTCTTGCTAGGAGCTAATTAAAGAATTAATATTCTAATGAAATCCTTACCAAAAAATTTTTAACTTCTGGGGAGTCTTTAGGAGGAAGAGCTTAACCTCTCCATTCTTGATGAGTCTCCATAGTTTTTAAGGTTTTATCAAATTTAAATTAGTTGGCATATAAAAATCTAAGCTTCTTCGAATCATCCCACCTATTAGTTTAGCAAAGTATTATTAATCTCTCTCTATTACAATTCTTGCAAATAAAAAATAAAATATATGTTTGTTACCATGGAGTGAGAGTAACTTATTTCTTATTTAAATAAGCTTGATAATCATTTAACTACTGTTTTTCAAATTCATCAAATACTACTTAGCCTTCAAACAGTCTTCTTAATCCAGATTTGCCTTCTCCAATTTTAATTTCTTATTCTTTGTTTTTAATAGTTTATAATTATAAATTTCTTTTCTTGCTAATAGTTTTTCAATATATTCTTTTAAAGAGAATTAAGCATTGCTTACATTGAGGAAAGTATAAGAATGCTTCTTCAGGAATTAATGGGTAATCTGCTTTAGATATTGTTTTGATAGATTGCTACATCTTTATGTTGAATAAATTTTAAATTACTATTTATAACCTATAAGTTTGTTTTTGTTTTTAATTTATCAAATTATTATTTTTTATGTAAACTAAATAATATATATTTATCTTAGATGATTGATTATTAACAATCAGACATACAGACAGACAGACAGACAGACAGTCAATCACTTTCCAATACTCAAAAAAAAGATAAATAAATTGTGCGTATAATCTATGAATCTAATAAAGATATATTAAATTACAATTTCTGATTACTTTCCATTAATTTTTATATAGATTAATTATTCTTAAAATTAAATGTTTAACAAAAATAGAGTTACTGCTGCTTTAGGATGAATCAGAAACTATTAAAAAAATAGATTTTATTAATTTTAATTATTTATTTATTCATTACAATGTGCAAATTCTTTTGTAAAATCTATTAAATAAAAATAGTACTACAAACTTTGTAATTTTATGTTTCATGTTCATAAAAGTTTGAGAATAAATGCGAGTTAAATAAAAATAGACTAAAATTATTTATATTTACAATATTAATTTATCTATTTTAGTCATAATAAACTCATCCTATAAACGCATAATTCCTTTCAAGGAACTATCTCAAAATTCTCATGTATCTAGTTTTCTCAATTAAAATACTTAACTGATCAATCAATCTATCTACTTTTCCGTTTGAATTTTAAATTCTTCTTTTTCATCTATCTTATTTATAATTATAATAGAAATATTGTTAAATTATTATAAAAATGCTTTATACCTTTTACCTACTAAAAATAATGGTAATTTTTCAGAAATAATTGAAGAAAATTATAATTAAATAAGTAATAATAAATAATATTAATTATCATGATATTGATTTATAAGTATTTATAAAATTCTATATGTAAAGCAAAGGTTTAGGTATTTAGATACTTATTTTTTTAAAATTGTTGGAGAAGAATATATATGCATAATAAATAGCTAAGTGGCTGGATTAAAACATTTAACATCAAATAAACAATATTAAATCATGCTTATGCATTATTTAAACTGCTATACATTATTTAAAATATCCACATTATATTAATTATTAAGTTATAGTAGATATAACGGTAGTGAGTAAATGAGTAGGAAAATGAAATAGATTTTCAATCTTGAATTTCTTTAAGTCATTTAGTAAGATTAACTTGAGATAATAACGATATTTTATCTATTCTAATATAAACAATAAAATTAAAACTAAAAATTAAAAAATTAATTCAATCAATTTATTAATTTTTTTAATTCAAATTATAGTAAAAATAATATAACAGACTTATAAATATTATAAATTTAGACATTAAAGTTATATAATATCTTTGTTAATTATGATAGGTATGTAGGTAGATAAGAGGAATAAGAATGAAAGAATTGGAGAATTTTATTTATTAGATTGGTTCAATAATTATAGGAAATATTAGCAACACTTCCTTTCCTATAGTTTCTTTGTGTTTTTCCTAAATATTATGAATAAACATATTAATAAAAATATTATTTCAATATTAATATTTTACTAACAATAGAAGCTGGAATAGGAGTAGCTGATCCAAATAATTAATTTATTTACAAAAGATAAGGAGCATTTTCTGTTTTTAGTCTAGATGGGAAAGGACTATTCCTTTAAGTGGAGGATGATCTTATTTTATTTAGTGTATTTTTATTTTAAATTTTAAAACGATCAATATTTTATTCCTATCTTTCAAATATTAATTTGTCATTAGGATCCCTAACTCTAAATAAATCTTAGTGATTATTATATACCATGTTCTCTTTGAGGAGATTCTATGCTTTCTTTGTTTCAAATATATGTTTATTATTTAGCTCGATAAGTAACGCCTTATTTTTAGTAAGTAGTGTTTAAGCATCAATATCTCTTTACTTTAATTGAAGTTATCTATCTTAATCGATTTTGTGCAATAAACCCTAAAAAGCTATTTCTTATTACTTTCTCAAGGTATTCATTCTATTTTCTAATGCTTCTTGAATCTACACATTTTAATTCGAATTTAAGTAAAATAAATAACATAATTACAATAAAATTAAATAATTAAAAAATAAAGCAGTAAAAATTCGAAGCTAATATCCAATACCTATATTTCTTGCTACTGTTTTTCTATTTCTTCTAATTGGTCAGCTTTGATTTTAATTTTTTCAGCCTCAGGATAGTTTTTTAATTTTACGAGCATATTTTCTTTATATCTCAAATCGAGTAAGTGTTTAGAATACTTTTATTTTAATGCCAACTCTTGTCTTACTTGTATAGAATACTATTCTTATTCATCAATATGTCTTTCCTTAATTTTATATAATTATGACATGAAATATTTTATTAGACTTTAAATATTTTTAAATACTTCTAGGGCACTTATTGTTTCTTGAGAAGTTTAATCATATTCCCTAAGGAATTACTCCCAAGCCCTATCAAATTCATGTAATTAAAGTTATTGAAGTTTTGTAACTTTTAAAAGCTCATCATCTTATATGTTTCTAAGGTTATCTACTTGTTTGTTAGATTCATTATTTCTAAGTTAAATAATCCTTAAATGGGCTCTATTAGCTTCTTTGTAATTTCCTTCCTTTTCTGAAAGTTTTCGATAATTATCTAATTTCCTAATATTTTAATATTGTCATTTTTCTCTTATTAATACTATCTATTTTTTAGCAAATATTGTTTACTTTATGAGATCAATAACTTTTTAATCAGCTTTAATCATAACCTTATCCTCATCAGCTAATTCTTAATTCATCAATTCTATTTTTTCTATTTCCAACTCTGTTATTATTTCCAGTAATTCCTCAAATGTACAATACCCATTTCTAGAGAATACATCCTATGCAAATATGTTTTCAACTAATTAATACAAATTATAATTATTATATTATTTTCTTATCATAATATTGATGTTATTATTAGTAAATAAATATGAACATTCCCTTCTTTGATTTAGTAAAAAAATTAGTTACTATTCTTAGATGGTAGATTAAGAGAAGCCAATATTTCATAGAGATATTTTTACTCAACAAATCCTGTTCTTTTCATATCATACTGTCTGAACAATTCCAAAAATTAACTAATTGTTTTTTCATCCATATCTACTTAATATGATCCATATTCATCAGTAATTACAGATACTTAAGGTTAGATAGAAGAATTCTTTTGTATGCTATTGCTATATGAAGGCATCTAAATGGTGTTACTATACTTCCTTATGTCCGGAAGCCATCTTTCTTATTTAGAGCTGCTGAATTATCCCTTTGATGATGCTCTGATAGATCTTCTTAATGGGCTTAATGTTGAAGTACGCCTCGAAGAATCAAACATCATATCAGGATTCGTTTATATTCTAATATCATTTTAGTTTAGTTTGTTTAGAGTAGACATACTTTTGATACTAAATCTTAAATATTGATGATAGATCTTTTTTTATTTTATAGAATCTACAATTCTCAAATACTTTCAAACTAAATTACTAAAATTGCTTTGGTTTTACTTAAAATTTGATTTAATAAGATTAATTGTTTGGTTTAACTAAACTTGTTTGCAGGTTAATTTATCAAACTGTTTGGCAGATTTCCTATATTGGCTGAGCGAATTTTATGATTGCTTTAAAAACCATCAAATTAAATATTATTGTCAATGTACTAATTATTTAATATAATTAATATCAAAGAGCATTTATTTCATGGACAATATTTAATTAAACACTTTATTCCTCAAAGTATCTAATTGTGTAAATTGAAACAATAATTTGAGAAACAAACCAAAATCTTTTATTTAAATGAGAGGCTACTTAATAAATAGGTTATTCTAATATTAATATTGTATGCAGGTAGAAGTAAAGAGTTTAAATTGAAAAATTAACATTCGTTTATTCTCTAGAAGAATCTTATTTATGATCTTATTATTTACTAATTGTACTAAATTTTAAAAATTAAATTTATTGAATCAGCGATTTGAAGCAAGTCTATATTATTAAATATCAGTAATTATAAGGATATAAGCCATATATTTTGTTGGTAACTCAACAAATGCCAAAAAAGATATAAGAAAAAGTTTATTTTATATTAATAATTTCAAATTTAATAAAATTCATAAGACTTATTTAAAAATTAGGAATATTAGAAAAGGATAGTGAAAAGAAAGTAAGAAGAAAATTGCAAGAAAGATGACTGAAACAACGCTGCTTGACTATGTTGAAATAGCTGCATATCCAATTTATTTGATTATCTCTAGCATAATAAGCTTTATGGTTTTATTTAACTAAAAAAGAATCAAAAAGAAATTAAAAATTGATATGATGATCTCATTTATGCTACTTTACATCTCTAATTTCTTAATTAGCTACTTCAATTTCTAGCTTATTAATATTTACATCAGAGTAGGTTTACCTATGGTTGCTCTTTTTGTTTCGATTTATATCTCAAATAAAATAACTATCATTGGATTAACAGGTAATTTATTCTAAATTTTTAAATTGGTAAATCTAATTAAATGATAATATAAATTAAAGGTGGAATTGCATGTGGAAAATCAGCAGTAGGAAACTATTTTAAAGATTATTTGAAGATATCTATTATTGATTGCGACATATTATCAAGAAGAGTCGTAGAAATAGGAAAGCCTGCCTATAAAAAGTTAAAATAGATGTATGGTAGCTAAATTTTAAAAGAAAATGGAGAAATTGATAGAATAGAATTAGGAAAGCTAGTTTTCGGAAACCCTAAGATACGTAGGGAAGTTACTTAATTAACAGGATGGTATATTATGCTTGAAATAATTAAAGAAGTTTATCACATCGGATTTGTTAAAAAAGAAGATGTTATGATGCTTGATGCTCCTATACTATTTGAATCAAAATACTTAGAATATTTCTGTCATCCAATCTTGGTTGTATACCTTTCTTAGGAATAACTCTAAATTGATAGACTTTGTTAACGTGACAAAATTACTTAAGAGGAAGCCTTGAAGAAAATAAAATCATAGATGCCATTGAGCAAGAAAATAGAAAAAGCTGATATTACAATATGTAATGATGGCACATTAGAAGATATGAAAAAATAGGTTAATAGAATATTACCTGATTTAGTTTTGTGAATCTATACGTTTTCATAACTTTGTTAATTATTTATTCATTCAAAACAAATAAAGGTAAAATTAATAGAATAGGTAGAGTTGGAGTAAATGCAGAATAGGGTTGAAAAAAAAAGAACCTCTCAAAATTTCTTACAGATAAGATCAAATTTTTGTTTAATAATAAAAAAACATGATTGCTCTTCCCCTAAAATGAAATAATATAATTTATTTGAAAGAAATATTTATTCTAATTTAAATAAACAACCTATAAAAATAGTAAAAAAATAATTAAATATTAATCCATTTTTGATAATAAGTAAATCTTATTATTTGCTTTTAAAAGATTTATTTACAATTCATGATATTAGCTGTCTTTTTGGATTAATTACTTATTGATTTTAAAAATTTACATTGTAATACTTATAATAATAACTTATGATAATTTTGAGAAAAAGATTTAATTTTGTTAGCTTAATTCTTATTAAGAGTGTTAAGTAAGATGATTAAATAAAAATATAAAATCTAAATAATTATTGAAACATGTTAATATTTGTTTGAGTGTAAGAATGAAAATTCAGGCAGAAAGAATACAAGAGAAATGCAGTAGTATAAAGAAATTTTAATTAATATAGTAGTATAGATAAATATAAGTTAAATTTTGTTAAAGTTAGTTTTGTAAATCAAAATCAAGTTATTATTATTATTAATAAAATTATTATTATTTCTTTTCAGTCCTTATAATCGGATAAAGCATTTAAAAACTCTAAAGTTGGTTTCATATACCATCTTCTAGGAGCAAAGAAACCTTCAAACCAACCAACATGACCACCTAAATAATAAAAATTCTTTAATAAAAAAATATAATAAAGCGTTAAATAAACTTACCGCATTTAGTTACTAGTAGCATAATATTTTTATTTATTTCAGTTATTTTAAAAGGAATAGTAGAATGATGAACACAAGGATCATCTTTCGAATTCAAGCAGAGTAGAGGAATCTTAACATTCTTTAATTAATCGATACTATAATAGTTAAAAAATTATGATTATATTTTTATAAGGGTGAAATTCTTATTTTATTCAATTATTACATCAATTTTGCTTAAAATTGACATAAAAAAGTCGGAATTTGTATGGTTAGTTTAAAAAATAATTAAATTTTAAATTATACCAGCTGATATCTTCATAATAATCATTTATTGATTTGTGTCCATGTAAATTCTTAGAGAAATGCTCATCAAATTCAGTGGTATTAACAGCCTTTAAAGCTTTTTCTAAGTCAATTTTTATATGAGAGGGAGGATTCTATAAAAGGTTCTCTCTCATTTAGAGAATAGTCTAACGACTTTGTACCAAGTATCTATCAAAGGCGGGTCTGAGCATAACAAATGCTTATTTAATATCAAAGGGATTGGCAACTGAAACAGCACCTTTGAAAGGACTATTATCAGGATGGGTTCCTAAGTATTTAACTAAAGTATTAGCACCAAATGAATGTCCAACTGCATAAAAATTAAATCCCTCATGAGTTTTTAAGATTTAACTCAGGACGTGTTCAAAATCCTTAACGATGGAGTAAAAACCTTCCTTAGGGAATATTCTTCCTTTAGCTTCATAATTGTTATAGAGTCTGTCATTGTAAAGAACAACGGTATAACCTTCTTTGAGAGCTTCAGCTGTCATGTTTCTATTTAAAAATTTCAACAAAAAAAATCAGATATAAAATACGTTTTTAAATTTTTGAAATAGATTTCAGAAATTTAAGAAAATAAATACTAACAAAAGTTTTTTCTATTCGTATTAATCTATAATCTAGAGTAGAATATTCCAAATCTTTCATTCTTAGTTTTTTTCTAACAAATTGAACTCTCTCAAATTTATTTGAAGAGAGATAGATAAATTGAATTGCTGAAATAGAATAAAATGCGCATTAATTCAATCTAATATGAGCTAAAAACTTAATTGAATTAATGTCTAATAAACACTTTGGAATGGTTAACAAATTATTTAAATTACTAATTTTAGGTAATAATTTTCATGCAAATCATTAATATTTGCTATTTTTTCGCTCACTGCCCAAATTTATTAATTTTAATTTAACTGGAGGGGGATTTTCTAAAAAAATGCAGAAATTCTAAACTAAATCAATCAAACATTCTTAGTATAAAAGCAAAGTAAATTAAATCAAAATTTCTGACTCTACATAAGGTTCTTAAGCAGAAGCAGTGATACCTAACAATATAACAAGACAGTTATTTTTATTCTTTTCTCTTTTTTCAATGGGGATAATGCTTGTATCTTCCAATTAAGCAATGTCTAGGTAATTTAATAGAAAAAGAAACAATAAATATAGAATTTAATAGGTATTTCAATGAAAAATATAAGAATCTTCAAAGATTAAATATAAATTTTAATAAGGAAAATATATAAGGCTTTTACCATAACCAAGCTCGCCATAATCACCAAAATCTATATATTTTTTTTGATAATTGATTTTCTCATGTCTAAAGCTAGATTTAGAACCAAATATGGCTTATAAGTATCCATTTCCTAGATAAGGAGTTGGGAGAAAATATCCCTTTTTGATTTCGATACACTTTTCTTTTATGAATTGGTTAATCTTAGTATCTTAATGATAGAGGTCGAATTTAGAATCAATCTATGGATAAACAACAGCTGCTCCAAATCCAACTGCTAAAAGAGCTATATATTTATTTTTTAAATAGAGATGAGCATCATTTTTGCTTATTTTTAATCTAATTATTAATGAAATTAAAGATGTACTTTTTCTACTAAATAGGCTTTTTACAAAGTTCATTTTATATGCGAAATTGTTATCTCCCTGGTTTTTTCTTTTTAATTATTTTTTAATGTTTTTGGTTTGAAATTAATTATTTTTGTTTTGCTTATACTGAAATGTTTGATTTATAAATGTGCATACGATAACCTGAATACATAATAGCTCTTAACGAGTAGTACATATAATTAAAATTAAACGTATTAATAGAATTATGGTAAAGGAGTTTTGAATTAATTAAATTTCAATAGCTGGCTGACTAAGATAGATTGTAAATATTGAGAAATTATTGGTGAATTTCTTATTTCGATACACACGTATCGGACACATAAATAGAAAAATAAATCCTTTCTTTCAATCACTCTTTTTATTTTTTTTTATTAAACTTTGCTATTTTTTTGACGAATTATTATTGTTTCCAGAGGCAACGTCTTATTTCTTGTCATCACCTTCATCATCTTATCTCAAAGTATTACCTGAAACAATGAATCTTTTGAAACTATTCAATTTTATTTTGAAAATCAAATTAGATTACGATTGTAAATAAAACATAGTAAGTGAATAATAATTGTTGCATAATAAATTCATAAGTCATTTAGAACATTTCTATTTTCTTAAAACAATAAGACAGACAACATTCTAATTTCAAAAAATAAATCATTTTCTAACTCGCTAAATCTAATCTATAATTAATTCATCAAACGATATCTATTCATTCACTTACTAAATTCTTCTAATTTTTTATATTATGTTTTAACTTACTTGAGTAAAGCAAGGAAAAGACCAAAATCTATACCAGTGATTATCCAGAAATGAACTGCACTATTATTATTAAAAATTGAAAAAATGATAAAAGAGGTGCTTAAACTTAATCTATTAAAGGTAAAACTATTACAATTTAGGTTCAATGGTAAGTGCAAAGTATGGGAAACATACTAATCCAAATCCTGTAATGTAAATAAGCCATATAAGTAATTTTTAAATGCTAGGAATCATTGAATCGAATCCATTCTACTACTCTTCTGGTTCCTATGTTTAAATTTGCTAAGTAACTTCCTTTAAATCTCTTTCAGCCATTCTATTTTTTAAAGAAATGTTTTAAACTATTTAATGCTTCTGCTACAACAAAAATTTTAGATAATCCTAAAAGAAGTTAGTTAATAAGTTTACTTTAAATCTACTATTGTTAAAGAATCTTTTGATAAAATTAAATATTTGTCCCTAAAGGAATTAAAATCTAAATATATGTTTAATAATTAAAAGTATTAATAATTAAATATTATGTCTGATAATCATTGTTAAAAGATAGGGAATGACTTAATTGAATATTTAAAAATATATCTTTCCAAAAGTATTTGAATTATCATATATTTACCATTACTAACTAATCAAGTTAGCAAATGGAATAAATAAATGTACTTTAATGAAAATAATAATTTTTATCTATTTCTACGACACTCAATTTAATCAAGTGTAATAGACTGCAAATAAATTTACAAATTAGTTTAATTTATTATTGTAATGTAATGTGGAATCATAATTTATAAATTTTCCACATTTCAAGTAATAAATTAAATGTTAATTTAATTATTAGAAGTAAAAATTATCTAAGTTTAGATATTTAGGTAAATATAAAGAAGGAACTTAATCAGTCTTTAATATTACTTAAATTACAAGAAAAAATAATAGAAGAAGAGCAAAAAGACTATGATTGCTCATACAAAATACATACATTTATATATATATATTTATACACAATTTAAAACTATAATTTATTTATTTATTTAATTATATTTTTCACTTGAAATTACTTTATAGATAGATAGAAACTGTAGTAATTCATTTCATTCATATTGGTAATTGAATCAATATCTTTCTTACATTTGTTTGTTTCTACTTTAGATTTTTTTATCTTATAATTTTATTGTTTTACCTTATTTTCAATAACTTTTATTGGATTTTGGCGATAATTCTTAAACAAATTCTCCAAAGCTGATTTTATTGTCTCTATCTAAATCAAATCTTTGAAGTAGTAATTTTATTTCTTTATCACTGCAAAAGACATTATTTTTTTCAAAGAATTATTGTATCTAAAAGGAAAATAAAATAAAATATTATGTTGGAAATTCTTAAAAATATTTACTTCTATTTAATGGATGAATCCATCTTAGTCTCTATCAATTAAACTGAAGGCATCTTAAAATGTGAAGTTTCTATTTTATTTGAGCTATATTCTTATCTTTTCAACAATTTATTCTGATTCAATTAAAGTTCTAAATAATTCTTTTATCAATTTCATAGTTTCGAATGAGTAAACCTATTTGTTTAAAATATTTTAAGAAACCAATTATTAATATTTTATAGCATATTAATTTAAATTTACTTCTTCTATAGAGATCTCTCCATCTAAGTAGCTTTCTCTTTTATTCAATAATTTGGCATATTCATTTTATTTAGGCACAATGGCTTCAGCTATATCAGTAAATCTAGAATAAATAAAAATAATTTAATCTCTAATATTTATCATATTTAGAATGTTAATAATTTACCTCAATTACCCATCATTATCAAGATCATATCTTCTCATTAATAAATATATTTCATTAATTGATGGTTATAGATCCATTTTTCTTAAAAGCTCCTCTAAGTTAAGTGAGCTTACAAATCCTTTCTAAGTTTTATCTAACCCTCTGTAGATATCACCTAATTTAAAATCTGGGCGAAGAGCTAAATCTTAACGAGCTCTTTCTGATTTCTTTTCGGTTTAAATAATATCTAAGAAATTAGATATCAATTAATCCTCAACTTAGCTATTATTTACTCTACTTCTATTGTTGGAGCTTGTTAAATGTTATTTTTAGCTAGTGGAAAAGTTAGGCTTACTATATCTATCTTCATTGTCTATTGTTCTGTCTTTTGTTGCAGTCATGACTGTTCTTGAGGGAACTCTTGTATTCTAAATTATTAAAATAATATTGAATTGACATCCAAATTAAAATAAATATTAATTAAATTTGTAATACTTTTGATGTTTCTCTGAGATCAATAGGGGAAGTAAAGGATGGTTTCTCAAACTTTTGAGTTTATTCATATTGTTATCTTTAATAAGGAGATCTCTCTATTGTTCTATTATACTCATCTCTACCAGGTTAATTTCTATCATAAGGTGCTTAAGAATTTCTAAAGTTAGAAGTAAAAGAAGATGATAACTTATTCTTTTCATCAGTTTCATATCTTTTAGGGGTTGAAAATTAGTTAACAGGTGATCTTTCAGCAAAAGTTGCAGTTTTCTTTTATGAATAACTATTTGGCTGAGGTTGAGATTACTAGTAATTATTAGGGTAGGTTTTATCGATACTATTGATATAACTGGTAGGTCTATTTGCTCTATTTCTTGCTAAGTTCTTTTCAATGCTAGCATATCTTTTTTCTTCTTCTAATTTCTATTTTAAATATCTTTCATACTCAATTTATTCGCGGATAGCTCTCTCTTCTTCCTAAAGTTTTCTCTCCCTTTCTTCTTTCTCCTCTTATTATTTTTATTTTTCCATTTATTATAACCTTTTCTCCCTTTCTAGTTCTTGTAATCTCTATTCTTTCTCTAAATGAAGTATTTTACGTTACTTCTCTTCATACTCTCTATCATATTTCTCTGCTTACTCTCTCACCATTCTTCTTTCATTCTCGGCTTGCAATTGATATCTCTCTTTTTCTTTTTGCTTCAATTCATTTTCAATTTTTAATTTTTATAATTCTCTTTCGCGTTGAATTTATTATTATTTTAATTAGTTTTCTCTTTCAATGTATTTCATTTATTGTTGCTTCTCTTCTGCTTTCATTTTTTAGATTTAATACTCATAACCTTCTTTATCATTAGTACGTCTTTCTCTTTCCTCTAAGTCAATTGTTCTTAATTTTTCTTCTCTCAATAATCTTTCATTCTCTTAACGTAAAACTCTCTCCTTTTCTTCTTCAATAAATCTTACCTTTTCTAATGATTCTCTATCTAACCACTTTGTTGGGTCACTTCTAACATCTTTTGACGAATCTCTAATACGATTTCTTAAATTATAACTAGGATCATCTTTATAATCGGAGTTTCTAGAAGCGTATTGTGAGTTTATCGAATCTAATTCCTTTGAGTATTATAATTCATTTCTTAAAAGGCTTTTTTCAAGTTCAAATTTATGGAGAGAATTTTTTAAAATGGATTTAGCTGGAGAGTGCTTAAATCCAGTGGAGTTTTTCAAACGAGAGTTATCTATAAAAGGTGAAGTTTAGAATTCACTTGTTAAATTGTTTGAATAATTGTTTCTTCTAGCAGGAGAGAGGATTTAGACATTCTTTTTCTAACTTGATTATAAGCTTTATTTCACTTCCTTCAAATTACTACCAGGAGTCATCTACTAATTAGTTAAGTATTATTTTCTATCTGCAAGAGGTGATTTGGAATTTTATCTATAAGGAGAAGCTATTATTTGATGTTCATGAGGATTACGTCTCTCTGCCTTCTCAAGTGTATCTTATTTTGATATTGCCCTAAAGAAATCTTCATAAGAGATATAGCCATCTTAATCAAAATCAAGTCTTCTAGTCAAAGATATAATCTCATCTTCATAAGAAACTAGTCCATTCTTCCTAAAGAGGGCATAAAAATCACGGCCATCAAGTACTTTTTTCCCATTTGCATCAAGGGTATTGAAACAATCTGCTACACTAAAATCATATCTAGTTTCAAGTAAAGATTTCTTTTCAATAATAGTCAAATTACATTTAATTTCTCTATTTATAATAAATATTAAAGTATAAGAATTAATCTATTTATTTATTAAAGTGAATATATGAGGTTTATAATTGATGAAAGAAAGTAAACTCCTAAAGTAATAATTTGCACCAGTAAAAATAACTTAAAAGTATCTATTAAAGGAAAATATTTATTATTGAATAGATTACACTGATAATATTCTATTTTGAATTTCAACTAAAAAACCTATCTATCAATCAATCATGAAATATCAAAATATAACTAAAATGATTTATTGGAGTAATTAAAATACCTATCAATCAGCTTAGATAACGTATATTCTACATCACAGGATAATTTTTCATTATTCTTGATTTCAAAGGGAGGTCTTTGAGATACTGATTCTCTAAGGCTTTAATTGTCATATGGTAAAACTGCTCTCAAAAATCTAAATTGAACATTAAATAAATATTAAGATAAGCTAACAATAACTAGGGTTGAATATTTACTCTGTGTATGAGATTTTTGTATCTTAATCTATATCATATGCCTTTATGAATAAATCGCATTCCTATAAAGTATGAGGAAACCCATTTTCGCTTAAAAAATCTTTTATATCGTAACTATTAATGAATTTCTTTCTTGATTAATCTATTCTCTTAAATGCTGAATATGGTTCAAAGGTATCTTGTTCTCCCAATAACTAACGGACTACTTCTACTTGCTTCTCACCTTTAGCAATCTCAAAGAGCAATTCACACAAATAGCTTTAAGTTTTCTATGATAACATTGCTTACTTTAAATAATTTTCTCTGTAGTTTATAATAGTGATTCTCTTTATTTGATTTACTAGTTTTACTACTATTATTTACACAGAATTTCAAACTGTTTTTTATTATTATTTTTTATTAATTTTGTTGTTATAAGATATATTAATAATTATACCTCTAAATAAAACCAATACTCAACTATTTAATCAGAATATCAAAATATTAAGCATTCAATATGCAAATAAATTCGTTAAATTTCAAATTATTAAACATTCTTTTCAATCCAATGAATTTCCAATTAACCAATCTTTTTAATCTGAAATAATGGATATAGTAATACCTAATTTTTTATAAAAATATTACAAATTCTTTAATAATTATAATTATATTTTTTATCTTCATTAGTAAAAATGTTCAAATAAGAATAAAAAACAAAATTATCCTAATTGTTTAAACAACTCCCAAAACTATAAGCCTAAACCTATATAAATTATTTTAAGTTTATAATACAAGGATTTATAAAGGGGTGTTTATTTATAAAAGGTGAAATAATTTTTAATTCTAAAAAAACTAAATTAAATTAATTGAAAATAAAATAAAATGAAATTTAATGAATACAATAGAAATAAATTTAAATATTTAGTAAGTTAAAATTTAAACAAGATTAATAAATAATAACATAAATCATAAGATTATCTTGATTATTATTGATCAAAAACTATACTTAAAAAGTAAAATAGATTAAAAATAAATTACATTTTAGGGAATGATTAAAATGAGTAATTAAATATGAAATAATCAATTTGCTTTTTTATTAAATTCTAATGAAAAACTGAATTAGAATAAAAGATTTGTAATTTTGGAATAGTTTAGAATGTATTAGTAAATAAAACACATTTTATATAATACTCTAAATATAAAAATTGAATGAATAAATACATTATTTAAAAAATAAGTAATTAAGTAGGTAGGTAGGTAGGTAGTTAGGTTAGTTGATAAGTAGCTCATTTATATTGAGACTCTAAATGCTTTACAACTTTAAGTGAATATTGTTTCATTTTTTCTTTATCCTATGGATCTCTTGGTAATACAGCATTTCTAACTTCTGGTTTCTTTTAGAAATCTTAAATGTAATATAAAAATTCTCCTATTATTGAAAATAAATAAAATTTAAGAATAAGTTAGTTTAAATTAGATTTATTTTACTTTTCAAAATAAATTTTTGGAGCTTTCCTAACTTATTTTTATACTCTTATTCCTTTTGAAGTTAGGCTTACATTTATTCGTTTTATTCTTTTTCTTATTATTCTTTCATTTTCTACACGGATTTCTTTTTTAAAGATTAAATAATTTCTCTTTACTTCTCAGTGCTTGTTGGTTTTAAAATTGATTTTTTATTTGATTTTTCATCTTTGATTTCAATCTCTATTTCTTCTTCTATTTATTCTTTTTTATTCAGCGATTTCTTTTCAGATTATTATCTCTATTACTTCTATTACTCTACAAATGCCACTTCTTCTTCTTCCTCTTACACCTCTTCAATTTCTTCATCTTGATCCTCTTCTTCAAGTTCTTCGTCCTCATCAGCATCCTCCTCTTCATATTCTTAACCTTCTATTTAAACTGTTCTTTTTTTGTTAGTTTACTTTTAAGGATTTTCTATTACTAATTTATTAAAAATAGTTTATTATTTTATATTTTTAATTAAAATTGATTTACTTTCCTATTCCAACAATAGTTTTAAATTTTTTCTTTATTCTCTTATCTAATAAGATTTAGTTTAAGCTTTTCTTTCTTTAGCAACAGAAACTGCACCTTCTGCAGCAGCTTCTGTTTTATTGTCCTCATCTTATTCTTCTTCTATTTCCATTTGTGCTAATTTATTAATTACCTTTTATTTATTGGATCCATCTTCTTCTATAAGCTTTTTTTACTTTTATCCTTTTTTGTTTGAATGAGACTATTCATCTTCTTATTTATTAGATACTTTCAAAGGAGTTTTTGTTTTCTTAGAAGGAGTTTTGAATTATTATTTCTTATCTTCATCTTCCTTTTCAGGATGAATTGTTGTTTCTTTCTATATTAACAATTTTAAATGATATGCTTATATAATTCTAACAAAAAAATTCTATACCTTTCCTCCACTCTTCTTATTCTATTCTTACTATTACTATTTTAATAATTTAGCTTAATCCTCTTCTAATTTTTACTATTCAATCCTATAAGATTAAGTTAGTGAAATCCATATATCTGTTCCTTGTTGAATGTATGCATTTTATGAGTGTTTCTGTATTTCCCCATATTTAAATAATAAAATATTGATTTTCATGACTTCTAAGTTCAATATATATTTACTTTGATTAAAGCTTTCTTAATTACAAAAGATTTCTCATAGAGATTTTGTTTTTTCTTGTTGTGTTCCATATCAAAAATTTTAAATCTAGCATTAACTATTTCATTCTCAAAAGATGATTCGCCTACAATATCTTCTTAATTAGGACTTAATCTAATTTCTTTTGCCAACATAGTGAAAATTAGGTTCTGTGTATTCATTTCAAACTCTGGTTTAACAATACCTTGTTAAATAGTAACTATCTTTTCTAATTAAATTTTGTATTAAATACATGATTAGTTGTATAGTTATAGAAATTAAAATATTATTCTATTCAATTAAAAGGTTTTCTTACCTTTAGATTGCTCAAAAAATTATGTTTAGCCTGTATTTAATTCATAATTTATTCCTTTTTAATCACATAAAGTAATTCCATCGTCATCTATTTTCATTTAAAAATTCTCTAATATGTACTCAGAGTCAATATTATTAGAGAAATATTCTATCATATTTGGCAAATATGATTCTAAATCAATTAGATGAATAGGGTTTAATTTATCTTCTCTTTCCATCTCCTAATTCATTACAATAGTCTTTATACTTCTATTTAATTTTAAGGTTCTCTTTTGAATTTCTACTTATATTATCTTTAACTAAGATTTGATAAATTATTATGTAATTTTTTATATCTTCTTTTTTAAATAAAAGCCATAAGGAGCGAAAACAAATTATTAATATCACTAATATATAGTTTGAAATTAAATTAGTGTTAATAAATTATGAACTAGTTTTATGATAATATTAAATCAACTTTATTGCAATAAAATGAAATCTAATAACAACTTTTAAGTAATTTCCTTTCTACTTTATAAATAAATTCTTAATTTACATTCAATTAAGAATTTTGATCAATATCCAAATAGAAGGATTATTAATGATTTATAATCATATAAATCAAGAAACTTTTAAACCTTTTTTAGAACTTTATAATACCTTAAAATAACCTAACTTCTTAAAATTACATTTGATAATATTTTCTGAAGCTTATCAAAAATAGCCTTTAATTTATAATGAATTTATTTTCATTTAACCTATCGTATCTCCTATTAATAATAATAAGAATGATATTCTAGAGGTATTTTTGATTAAAAAGGGATTATAAGTGGCTTACTAATCTAACCAAAGTAGATAGATAATAATGCTGCCGATAACATTAGAAAAATAATATTTATTAATAGTTTAAGATTTAATAAAAATTAAATTAGACTGAATAAGTATTTTGAATTTGATTTTAGTGGATGGATAGAATCTTAGAAGGAATAACAAAATACGATCTTATATATATGGTACAAAACGTTAGAATAATAGAATTAATTAATTAATTATTGATATTTTATTTTAATTAATGTATTTATATTCAATAAATACTAGTTTATTTCATAATGCTTAAAAATTCTTCTTCAGAAACTATTAATTATTAATTAATGTAAAATTGTAAATAGATATTATATTTATTAAGATTTATAATAAAATTCATTAAATAATTAATTATGTACTTTAACCATCTTAGTCTCTATCAAATTCATCAATCATAGCTTATAATTCTTCGTCTGTTAATTATTCTCCTAATTCTCTTGCAACTCTCTTGAGATTTCTCAAACTAATCTTTCCAGTACTGTCTTCATCAAATAATTTAAAAGCCTTTAATATTTCTTCTGTGGGATCTCTTTCGTTGTATTTTTATGTCACTATATTTTAAAGGAATACATTTGATAAATATTTTAATGGCATTCCAAATAAAAAAATCAAAAGATTTTTACTAATTTCAACAAAATCAGCATATTCAATTCTTCCGGTTTCGTCCTTGTCATATTCTCTAATCAAAGAAACTACTTCAGTTTTTCTAACATCAAATCCTTTATTAAAATAATTTATGAGTTCATATTTTGATAGGAATTATTTTGCAATTCAATTGAATGTATGTAATAGCTAAATTCCTTATAACGCTAACTAAATAATTATAATATTAAATTACCTAAAGCTCTCATGACAACCTTTAATTCATGATAATCAATAGTGCCAGTCTTTTCAGTATCGAATAAATCGAAAGCTTCCTTAATTTCTTATCTTTATTCCTGAATATTTCAAAAAAAACAAATTGTAGGTTTGCTGAGATTTTCAAAATGTAGCAAATAAATAATAGGATTAAAATTATTATAAATCCAATTTATAATAATTTTAATGGTAAATATGCTGATTACTTCAGTTAAATCTTATTTAAGCTTTCTTTTCATTTTGTTTGCCTTGGGGGAGTAATTCATTTTATCTAAATTTTTATCTATATTGTGCTTATCCAATGATTTAATATTTAATTATTTTCTTTGATAATTTTTTATTTTAAAGAATCTCTCTTAAATTTCAAAATTTGTAAGTATATTTAAAAAAGTTATGTCTTTATATTAATGCAATTCCTATTCAATAATATTTTCATTTTAAAGAAGGTTTGAAATGTTTGTGAATATCTAGCTATCTATCTATCATTAGTAATTTGCAAAATTTAAAAAATATCTTTATATTTGATACATATAAAATAAAATTAAAATATAAATATCTATTATTAAATCCCTACAAATAGATTTATTATCAAATTCTCCTTATATTATCTAAAGATTATTTTTATTACTTTCAATAAGAGAAAGTCTTCATTTTTAATTTATTTTTAAAATAATAATTATCTTTCCTTAAGGCTTTTGTTCAGTAAACTTTATTGATAATAATATTGTTCATAAGAAAAGCAATAATCAAAATTAAATTTTAGGATTTATTTTTGAAGATTTAATCAAATTGAAATGAAATTATAAAGGATCTATTAATAAATATTTAAAAATAATTAAGTCAATTAATAAAATAGATGGTAAATAAAGATGATTAAACTTCATTTCTTCTAAAGAACAAATAAATTTTTTAAGTTAATTTTATTGAGCTAAAAAATATATAAAAAATATAATTATATCTAGCAAAAGATAAATTAAAATATTATAAATAATTTATTGATTGCAGGAAATTTAATATTATTTATTTATCATTATCAATAAGGAAAAGACTCAAAATATCATACAAGCATTACAATTCTTTTCTTTTTCAACTTTTTGGTCTCTTCTAACTTTATAATTGGAGTTTTCTCTTATGCTATCGATTTAGCTGTCTAAACGGGAATCACTGTAGTTGTTTAATTGCTTTTATCTTTGCATCATTAAATTATTATCTGTTATTTTTTATTCAATTTCTTCGATTATTTAGTGTGCATTTTCAATGTCCTAATCTAGCTCTTTAATATTTTAACCCAATTCCCTCTCTTCTTATTACCTTTAGATATTTAATAATAATATTCAATTTAAAAATTTAGTAGGATTAACCAAAATTACATTTATTTATGCTCATCTTCTTTTTCCTTAATTTTCTATATAATATTGCTAATTTCAGTGTCTATTTTATCTATTTTTTATACATAATCTTTATTTTCTTTTTTAAGATCTGCATCATCCATCTCTGCTTTTTGTATCTTTTTCAATAATTCATTTTTCTACTCCTCAAATTATTTTCTCTTCTATTCCTCCTATATTATTAAACAAGGAATTATAATTCATTTATATAAAATTTAAATTAATTAGTACAGTTGACTGAATTCTACTGATTTCATCTTATTATTTTTTTATCTTCTCTAAAATTTCTTTCTATTATTTTTCTAATTTCTGTGTCACTTCATCATATTAATCCTTTTTCTACTAGAACGAATAATTTATTTGCCACTTTAAGTATTTATCTTCACATATATCACAAATTTTCTTAAAGTTCTTCTTTTCATATTCACTTTCTCCTCCAGAAGTATTTAAAACGGCGCTTAAATTCTGATTGCTTACAGATCTTGAATTATTTATACTTGTATTTAGTTTTTAAGGATCTTCTCTCTTCTTTTTAGAATGGTCTTTGCAAACTGGGGAGCCACAAAAATAGCTGTTAATTAATATTTAGTAGAAATTAGCTTTCTTTTTAAACACTAAAAATATAAAAATTATTTTTTTCTAAAATAGTGGCATTTATAAACACCACTTATATTCAATCTTTTTTTATTTTTTTGTATTCATCTTCTTCATTTTCTATTTGCTTGATAATAATGCTTATTGTTTTCTTATAAAAGAAATTCCTTTATCTATTCCCATATTATAAAACCTATAAAATGAATTACCATTGCATTTTTCTATTAGTAAATGTATTGAATTTGCTTTCACATTTAACACATTTCTAAGGCAGTGCTTCATCGAGCATTTTCATTTCATCATCAGTTAAAATTCTTTTAAAAATTTCTGTTAAAATTTTAGCAAATTTTTAATTCAATTGCATAGTAATATTTATAATAAGTTGAAAAAATATTTACAATCATTGAAGTTAACTTGATCTGGATCTTCTAAAGTTTTTCTATCTTAGTGGAATTATTGCATTTGTTTATCAATTATCGATTCTGATAATTGAAAATCTTCTCCTCCTAATGAAGTCCCTCTTTCAGAAAAAGTCTCTTGATAAGAAATGAATGTTAACAATAGTTTTTTAGAATACACATTCAATATGAATATGAAGAAAGTAATTCTATAATACCTTTTTCATCCATAATAACTTCTTTTATTCCTGAATTATATGAATTTGAATCCATTTATAATTAATAAGCCTCTATATTTATATTTTTGTTACTTATTCTCTTTAATATCAGTAATAAATAATCCTGATAAGCTGAACTTTAAATTGTGAGTGATAATTCCTATTGTATTTAAAGTTTTTTCTGCTCTGATTATCAATTATAATATTCTGTGTTAACTCTTAAGAAATATTAATCAACTATTTTTTTTAGTAATAATGATAGCATATTTTATTATATTCCTTTATCAAATATAACCTTATTACAAATTAATTACATTAATTTTAAATTTTACCTCTATGAACTACTAGTTGTGTTTATTTATATAAAAGGATAAAATCTTTCTTTCTATTATTTTTGTTAAATATGAGTAATATGCTCAAATAATAAGAATAAACTATAAAAATCATATTTGTGATTTAAATTTATTCATACTAATATACAAATAGAAAAATAAATAAATTAATTTTCAATAAAATAGAAATTATTTAAGATGAATATCATAAGAATAATTTACTACCAAACTGTCTTCTTTAAATATCACTTCCTAAATATAAATTTCATTTTTAGAGTATTGATTTAATTACATATTCCAAAAATATTAAAAAATTTTGTTTAATTATTCTAAATTAATTAAGACCTTTTAAATTACTATTTAGTTAATATCTCCTTTAATTTAATAAAATCTACATTGTTTATTATTTAATTATTATACAATAACTTTGTTTTTTTATAAAATAATAAGCTGGGGTTGGGGTTGGGGTTGGGGTTGGGGTTGGGGTTGGGGTTGGGGTTGGGGTTGGGGTTGGGGTTGGG